>VDFB02335077.1:0-50046 GCA_007258455.2 Sequoia sempervirens | reverse complement strand
GAGAGATAGAGAGTGACCTAAGAGAGGGAGAGGGGGTAGGAGGGAGAGACTTGAGAGAGAGAGAGGGTAGAGGGTAGAGGGTTTAAGGGGTTAGAGTTTAAGGGTTAAGGGTTTAGGGTTTAGGGTTAAAGGTAGAGGGGAGAGAGATAGAGGGAGTGAGTGAGTGAGAGGGAGACCTGCGAGAGGGAGAGGGGGTAGGAGGGAGAGTATTATATTAGAGTGAATAAAAAAAATGATTTAGTTTGTATTTTTTATATTTAATATTAAATATCAATACTTTAACAAATAAATAATTGTCATATTTGATTATTTCTTATTGTCATTGCAAAATGTTTTTAACTTAAAAATTAATATTCCTATTTTAGATAGATCTATTGATATCTTAATTTTAAATAGATCTATTTTTTAACATTAATGAGATTAATTCTTATATTAATATTGATATTTGAAATATATCTATGTTTTTTAAGAAAATACATCTATTGTTATTTTTAAAATATTCAAATTATAACTTAAAAAATTAATGACTAATATTTATATCTTAAATGTATATTTTTAAAATAAGAAATATCAATTTCAAACCATTCTATTGAATTAATAGTTATTTTATTTTAAGTTATATATATATATATATATATATATATATATATAATTCTACTTATTATTATTTGAATATCATTTTTTTTACTTTTAATATATTAAATAATTCATTTATAAACATTGATGTATTTTAATGTTTGAAATATTAAGATATCAATTTTAAATTCTGCCATTTTAAAAAACCTCACGAGACTTAGTTATTTTTTATTACTCCTTTTGAAAATTACTATATTACTGTATTAATTTAATTTAATTATATACACAACATAGGACATGGAGGTGATGTGACAACCAGATAGCAACAAGTGCACGACACATCAGAAACCGTTAGGAGGACTGCAGGGGGTTTGCATGGGCACACCATCAGATGTTGGATGCCCATCGATGCCCAGTGCAAATTGTCACCTGCATAGACAGTGCCCTCATCCTCATCCCAAGAAACATTGTGATATTTTCATAAGGAATTTAATGCAAAGGATGACTTTTGAGGTAACAATGAAAACATATAGAACATTCTAGTCTTGACATCGTATATGAAGGCGACAGTGAAATTTATTTTTCTGCTCTCACAATATTGCACTTAGTTAATAACCAGCTAATAAATGTGCAAGTATTATTTAATGCGTGATGAAAGGCGTTATTAATGTGAAAGCATCACCATGAAAAATATGGACGAAACAACGCATGAATATGACCAGTTTCATCATCTCCCAAGGGCTCTTAGACATTGATTTAAATTTTTAGCTTGATCTCTTTCAAATTGGATATGGCCTTCTAAGGCTTTTCTTATAATAAATGCTCAAACAGGGCTGCAATGTAGTTTTTTTGACAACTATCATGGTGAGCTATAATTTATGTCATGTTTGTATATTGATCTTAACTTGTGTGTTTATTTGATTGACTGGCTTGTTTAATATAGTAGATGCTCTAACATCAAACACTTGCTATACATCCATCAACACAATATGTTGGGAAACTTGTTGATCATTGCAAACTTACACCTAAAAATGGATTCTATGAGCACCAAAATAACACTTTCTATTTTGGCCACTTCTCATATCTAGGCTACACTAGCAAAAATAAGCTTACCTCAGGAGTAGAGTTATTAATTTTCACCTACTGCTAATATCTAATGCTTATTTAGGATTGAAAATTTAGAAGTTTAGGATTGTTTTGGGGGGTGGAACTACTCTGTTTGGAGAGTATTATGTTAGCTTTTATGTTCGAAAAAACATAATAGAAGTGACAGGTCATGGATGGTGGCTTGTATTTTACTTGGTCAAGAGTTCTCCAAGTTCTTTTTTTTTGTATAAAGGGGTAAAAAATTTATTCAATCAAAACTAGAGTACAAAGCAAAGGCTAGAGGCCCACCAAAATAAGACCACCACCAGACCAACCAACAACAACACTACCTATTCATGTCCTCCACTAATAACCTCTCCAGGGTCCCAAGATAATTAGAAGGAAGCTCATCCTTTCCACTAATATCCCAACCATCCACATTCTCGGAGGCCCACTTCACCAGACAATCGGCCACTTTGTTCTACTCTCTAGGGATATGACAAAAGGAGACAGAATCCAAGGAGCTGCAAAGACTCAGAATTTGTCTCCCCACAGAAGCCAATTGCCAACTAACATCATCCAACCTTTGGTTGTTCAACAAATCCACAAAAAATTGAGAATCTGACTCACAGATGATCCTCCTCCAACCTAAAGAACATCCACGCTCAACAACAATCTTAATAGCAAGGGCCTCCATCAGATTATTAGAATGCTTCCCTTTGTAACTAGAGAAGATAAAAACTGCCCCACCATCATTACCTCTACCAATAACCCCCACACCAACATGACCAGGGTTCCCACGAGAAGAACCATCAGTATTAATCTTTAGGACCCCCTCCAGGGGAGGCATCCACCTCCCATCATGACAGACCCATTGCCGAACCTGACGGGGTCTTCTGCCAGCAAAGCATCCCCTACTACTATCCCCCAAGCTCAAATTCTGCACAATATCAAGATCACCAGGATCAAGATTTTCAGGCAGGTCACACTTAGCCGAAATAGTCTCCTGAAGCCTGCTAATTATCTTCTTCCATAATTGAAGATTTCCCAAATTGGAACCACAAAAGACTCTACAGTTCCTCTCCAACCAAAGGTTCCAAAGAATGAGAATAGGCCCTACAGACCAGGCCACCTGAAGGAAATGAGTCTTCGCTGGAGGTCTGCCCAAACTTTCCCAGAAGTCAATCAAGGAGGTAGCATGAATACAACCATGATGCCAAGCCTCCCACCATCTGTGCCATAACTCTCTAGAGTAAGGGCAAAGATAGAACAAGTGGGAGGTACACTCCTCACTATGAGAACAAAGAAAGCAAATAGAAGGTCTCTGAAAGCCACATTTGTGAAGATTTTTCCATGTGAGGCACTTCCTCTGAGCAACCAACCATAAGAAAAAATTGCATTTGGGCAAAGAGAAGTTGTCCCAAACCTTCTTCCACCAGTGTACCTCAGCAGGACCATGTAAGCTCATGTCAAGCATAACATAGCCTTGGGAAACAGTAAATTTACCTTTTGGACTAGGATTCCAAGCCAGAACATCCCTCCCATTAAGGGAGCTGCAGAGCCTACCCTCCAAAATTTTAGAAAGAACAACACAATCCTCATCAGAACCACCTAAGGGCCACTCCTGTAGGTCCTTCCAGCAAGCCACCACTGCCTGCCCAATATGCTTGACAATTTTAAAATGCTCCACCTTAATCCAACCGGCCTCAGAAAAAATATGGCAAAGAGGCTGAAGCTGAGGAAAACTAGAAAGAATGGGAGGGTGGCCATCCCAAGAGTCCTACCAAAACAAAGCATCAGAGCCTCTATTACAGATCCAGAAGAGACCCTCCTTAATCAGTTGAGCACCCTTCTTAAGGGTATCCCAAATACACGAACCTTTACCCAACAAAGGAAGACGTGACACATCGAGGCAATCAACACCAAGAAGATACTTGTGGGCCAGAATCTTATCCCAATCCTGATCAAGATTGTTGCACCACCTCTAGTAAAGCTTGGCAGCCAAGGTCGTGATAGCAAGAGCCATAGACCTAAGACCAAGGCCCCCAGCATGCTTCAGCCTACAAACAGACTCCCACTTGACTAAGCTCCACTTCGAGGAAAGAAGGTTGCCAGACCAAAGAAATTTCTGAGACAAAGCATCAAATTCCCGCACAAAGGTGGACAAGGGAACCTGCACACAACACCTATAAATGGGGAGAGACTACACCACAGTCTTAAGAAGAACCACTCTCCTAGTAGAAGATAGCCATCTGTAAGTCCAATGGCTAACCTTACTCTGAAATTTATCCAAATTTCCCTGCCAATAATCTCTCCGCTGGGCTCCCAAAGCCAAAGGGATCCCAAGGTACATCAAGGGAAGAGAACTGATCTGAAATCTAAGGATCCTAGCAATCCTATTCTGAATAAGCTAAGGAGTATTAAAGAAGTAAATGGAAGATTTATCATCATTAATACATTGACCAGAAGCCTTTAGATAGATGTCTAAAGCTCACCTGAAGTTCGCCGCCTCACTAATTCTAGCCAAGCCCATTAGCCCAATATCATCCACAAACTGAAGATGAGAGTAGGAAGGGAGAAGGTTGTTCCAGCTCCAACCATGGATAAGACCTTGTCTCACCTGAGATTTAATAAATATTCCAAGACCCTCTGCCATGATGATGAATAAGTAAGGGGATAAAGGATCCCCTTACCGGAGACCCCGAGAAGCACTAAACAAATCTGAGGGTTCCCCATTAATGAGAACTAAGAATGAGGTAGAGGTCACACAACTAAGAACCCAGTTCACCCATTCCTCAGCAAAGCCAAAAGCCAAGAGAGTTTTCTGTAAGAACTCCCAGCTCACCCGATCATAAGCTTTAGACATGTCAAGTTTAATAAACATAGCCTTCTCCTTAGAGTTAGCCATAGAATGAATAGCTTCCATGGCTATCACCACACCATCCAAAATTTGTCTCCCTTCAACAAAACCACCCTGCTCAGATGAGATCAAAGTACCAAGGAGTGCTTTGAGTCTCTCAAAAATCAATTTGGTGATGATCTTGTAAACAACATTACATAACGCAATAGGCTTGAATTGAGCTAACCAGTTAGCTCCTTCCAACTTAGGTATGAGAGCCAAGAAGGTAGAATTCATAGACTTGAGCATCTGTTTGTTCCTATGTGATTCCTGAACCACCTCAAGGAGATCAAACTTTATAATTTCCCAGAACTCCTAAAAAAACTCAATCTGAAACCCATCCGGACCAGGGGCCTTACCTTTTTTCATATTAAATACCACTTTCTCCAATTCAGGTAACAAGATAGGACATAAGAGAGCCCCATTCATCTCAGCAGAGACCAGGTGGGGAATACAATCCATGATAGCCTGCTCCTCAGCCCAAGCAGCAAGATTCTCCCTAGAAAAGAGGTTTGAAAAATAATTGACTACCTCCCTGGAAATATCAGCATAGGACGAGAGTTGAGCCCCATCCTGTGAAACAAGAGAGGAGATAGAATTTCCTTGTCTCTGAGCCTTAACCGAATTATGAAAGAATGCAGTGTTCCTATCCCCCTCCTGAAGCCAATCAATACGAGATTTATGCTTCCAGAAGATCTCTTTCCAAAGTTCCCACTCTTCTAAACCCTTTAGAGCCAAGGACTCAGCCATACTAAGGGAAGAGGTCAACCCTTGATCCCGAATCTGATGAGTGATAGCATCCAATTTGGATTGGGCATCCAACTTCTGAGCTTGAAGGTTCCCAAAATACTGTTTATTCCATCTCTTAAGCCTGAACTTCACATGTTGGAGCCTCTTACTAAAAGTAAACATGGCTGTCCCATGGGTAGGCATCCCCTCATGCCACCAATCCCACATAAGATCATGAAGCGACTAATCTCTTAACCACATCAACTGAAATTTGAAAGAGGGATTCTTGGTGACACCATAAACAGTGACAGAGAGCTTGATAGGCCAGTGATCTAAGCCCCTCCAATCAAGAATTTCTAAATTGGTAATCAACCTACTATTCAACCAATAGCAAGAGACAAGAAATCTATCAAGCCTTTCTGAGATAGCCTCAACACCACATCTCCTATTATTCCATGTAAAGACACCATTGGTTGGCTTCACATCAATGAGATTCAAGGAACCAATCATATCCCTAAGTAAATTTGCAAAAGGGTCCAGCCTGGCTAACCCACTGCGTTTTTCATCCAAGCCAGTAACAGCATTAAAATCACCAGCCATAATCCATGGGAGAAAAGGGTCCAAGGCATAGATGAATTGAATGTGAGCCCAGAGATTTTACTTACCTGAAAGATCAGTTGGAGCATAAATATTGGATAAAAGACACGTCTCTCCAGTCGCAAAAATAGAGGCAACCAGAGAAATGGAAGACCGGCTAGACATCCACCATAAGGGGGAAACTTTCCTTGGGTTCCAGAAGAAAGCCACCCTCCCTGCATTATTCAGAGCACCCACCCCCTGCCAATTTCCTTGGGGCTAGATACGCCAAGCACAATTCACCAAACCATCAACAGTAAGCTTGGTTTCCTAAATGAAAACCACATCAGGTGACTGCAATTCAATTAATCTACGAACAACCTTTTGTCTAGGGATTTTGTTCAACCCCCTTACATTCCATGATAAAACAATCATTTATGAGGGTGGGAGAAATGGGAATCAATGGGTTTCACAGACCCAGAATCGACCAAAGTGTCACCCATAATCTTAACCTTCTCTTGATCAGTCTTCCTTCCACTCTTTGTCAGTTTATGAAGAGGCCCCTTTTTAAAGGATTTCTGATGTAATCCTAAAACCGGAGGAGCTTTGTTACCCTTTACAGAATCTGAGGCCCCCTTAGGAGTAGGGGAATCCTGGGCCACAACAACAGGGCCCTTCGGAATCTGTGACCCCTGGAGAACCCTGAAATCCTGAGCTTGACAAGGCAAATCCATAGCTATTTGATCCACCTGATGGACCTCTAGAGATAAAATCTGATCCCCTTTCTTGGCATTCTCATCCAGAACATCATGCAAACCGATAGCCCCAAAAGAGAGTTCAATAGGTATACCTTCCTCCTGGACCAAATCATCAAGAATATCAAACTTGTTAAAAGTACCTTCATTCTGTCTATCCAGCTAGGTTCTCTTCTTGCCCTTGCCTCTGTTATGGGACTTAACCAGAATAAAACCCTCATTATCCAAAGATTCATTAGACATCATATCCTTTCCCTTGTCCCCCCTAGGAGGCCCAGAGGCAGCCAAGGGGGAGGATTTAAATCTAGGGAATTTGCGGTGTAAATGACCATATTCATGACAAATTCTGCATCTAAAAGGTAGGGTCTCATAATCTAGCTGTTGGATCCAAGAAGAGGATCCCAAGCAAATTTCCAAAGAGTCTGGTAATAGATTATTTAAATCAACTTCAACACAAATGCGAGCAAAAGAGATTACCTTACGATCTTGAGTTTGTGAAGCCGAACCCACAGGCATTCCAAGAAGAAGAGAGATCGAGTGGAGAATATCCTCCCTCCAGAATTCCAAAGGAAGCCTCAGCAAACAAACCCACACAGGAACACGCGAGGGGATCTCTTCAGCGGAGTTGAAGGCCACGTGCCAAGGCTTGATGAATAACCCAACCTGGTTAAAGAAATAAGGGCCTCCCTTAAAATCCCTATTCCTATCCGACATGCTTGAAAAGATAACTAGAAAGTAGTTATTAGCTACCAAAATAATCTCCATATCACCTTCAGGGTTCCAAACCCGACGTGCCCAAGAATCCAACACAAGTAGGGATAGACGAAGGCCCAAAAATTTGCAAATAAGTGCATGATTACACCAATAATCAACATCCTCTGAAACCTGCTCAGGTTGAATGACCAAAACTGGATGGTCCTCGGATCATTCCAGACATCCATTTACTTTTTTAATTCGTAACCTCCCTTTTGATGAGGAAACCCCATCCCCAGATTGAGGTTTACCCAGCTGATCCATAACACCAACATGCAATGAAGAAGATGGCTCCATCATCTCCAAATCCCCATGAGAAGCCTGAGACAGAGCAAAACCCCAATTCTCCATGGACCAAATAGTACAATCCACACCAAGAAAGAGAGAGAGAGGATGGAAAAGAGGCCCATAGCCTCAGATCCCAAAACCCCACCCACAAGAGAAACGCATAGTAGAAAACAGAAGAAACAACGACCACCCACGAGCAAGACAAAGGTTGCACCCCCAGCCGACCTACGCACATTGAACACTAGCAAAGACCCCCCCGAGCACAAACCACACCTGCCGAGCACACACAACACAGAGCAGAGCAAGGAAAAACTAGGGCACGTAGGCCCTAGCTCGCACGCAACCTCTGCACGAAGCCATCCCGAAAATCAAGTTCTCCAAGTTCTTATTTGGGTTGTACAGTAGTGATAATTTTTGGTATATTCACATTATTATAAGCATATTGCATCAAAGGGTGTTAGTGGACCACCAACAAAGTATTATCCAATAATGTGGCATGTTTCCAAAGCCTTAGTGGAAACATTTATTCATAATGAAAATTCATTAGAGTAAAAGGTTCTTTCTAGCATTGGTAGTAGAATTTCATTCATAAAGCACAAAAGGTTTCCTTGAGCTCTATCAATTAACAAGGTTTCAATTTCTCTGAGTGAACAACAATTGTTTCTTTAACTTTGTACAATGTAGACAAATTGAGCCACTATAGCCCCTCACCATACAACATATTGCATATTTCTACATTTTAGATTATAGATTTCTATTTTTTTTCTATTTTGTAGAAGGCAATGCACAACTTACAATTAGGACATTCCATGTGATGATATCTCTTTGAGTCATTATGCCAAATAGTTAAAGTTCCTTGTTTATAGTTCCACAATTTGCATACATATCCACCAGGGTAGCTGCATTATAACATCTAACAAAAATCCTCCTTCCATTATGCTTTTATAAATTTCATGCCCTAATCTAAATCTCATGTTTTCTATGCATCCACAATTTCCTTTCAGGTTTAATAATTTGCATATGTTGTCTATGCATCCACAATTTCCTTACACATCTACAAAGGTAATTTTAATTACATCATCTCATGAAATTTTTTTATCCTTTATGTTTTGATGGATTTTCCTACCCTTTTCCAAAGTCTCATTTTGGCACAAAATATTTTATCAAAAGTTTTTCTCCCTTTTCTATATCTTCATTGTCATTTACTCCTCTTATTTCTATCTCTCGTCCTTGTAAGGAAAGAATACAGATGCGGAACAAACTTTCCTAATGTCAAAACTCAGAGAAGAATGCAGATACGACTTTAAATTTTACAATTACATACTGGATTAAGATGCACATGAAGGAAATAACATAATAGAGAAATAAACTCAAACACAACTGACACCAGATTTGTGTGGGAAAACCCTTACAAGAGAAAAACCCACCACACCAAAGAAAATCACTTGTATTAAAATAATCAAATTACATACAAGTTACAAAGTCTCCTTTCAGATGTCAATATTACAGCAACAATATTTCCCTGATCAATCTTGTACAGAATATTACTATTACAATACTTTCAAAATAACATACAAACCATTTGATCATCCAACCTGTGAACCATCAAACTCTCTAAACCTTCGAAACTTTTCATAGTTTCAAATGTTGCAATATATTGCAACAACCATGATTGATCCATTCTCTATACAACTGATTCAGTTCAAATTCCTCCATAGAGCAATTGTCGAACTTCTCAAGAATCCAAATGGCCTCCTACCAAGTCAAGAGCATCCTCCAATTAACAACTTACATCTCAGCAGTCAACCAAGAAATCATGTTTTTCACCTTACACCCGCTACCGTTGTCTAGTCTACAGGTTCACGCGGGGTGGTGGTTTATTGCGCTACCTCTAGACAAATCAAGAGCTTTCGAGGTATGGCGGTAACCGCTCTATTGCTGGATAGGTTGACAACTCCTGTGGTATAGCGGTTTACATTGCACTACTGCTGCACATCCGGTGACCTCCTACGGCATGGTGGTAACCGCGCTACCACACCCCATAGTAAAGTCACCCACAATATGGCGGTATCCACCGCACTACCGCTTAATGACTTAGAGGCTCCCTCGGTATGGTGGTAACCACACTACCACTCCTCTCTCTCAAACACCTGGCATTATAGTGGTAAAGGCATAAACAAACCACTTATGAATTCTTTACTGCTTGGTGACAGTATCAAGGTTTCTAGCAATGAGTTTGAGACACATATTCTCAACAATCTCCCACTTGACAAAGAACTCACTAAACCACTTTTCAATATCTGAAGTCATTGAATATTCTGGACCCCAAGGCCCATCAAATTTGCACACCATCTGAACTTATATGTGTTCAGTGGCTTTTTCAAAGCATCAACAACATTCTTCAGAGTATCCACCTTTTCCAAACAAACCTTTGCATGCTCCACCATATCTCGTACAAAATGATACTATACATCAATATGTTTCATCCTAGCATGGAAAGAAGGATTTTTTGCTAGATAAATGGCGCTCTGATTGTCACAACAAATAGTAATCTGCCCTACATCAAAACCAATATTAGAACACAATCTCCTAAGCCAAAAGGCTTCCTTACAAGCGTGAGTTACTGCCATGTACTCAACCTCAGTAGTAGATAAAGTGACTACAGCTTGGCGCTTACTCATCCAACTAACTACACCATCATTCATCATGAAATAATATCCACTAGTGGATCTTTTGCTGTCAATGTCCCTTGCCCAATCAGAATCCACATACCCACTGTATCAATGGGTAAATTTTAGGTTAGATTAGCATATTATATCATAAAATAAAACCCAAAGAGCTATGAAGTACAATGAAAGAAAATACAAGAAATATTATACCAATTATTCCTCGTAGCTTCCATGATTCATCTCCATAGCACCTTCTAGCTTGCATTGATTGTGTGACTATTGCCCTTAGATTTGTATGTGTGTGAGCAATTAACTATGACAAAGCCCTATGCAAGTTTTGAAGGATTTGGACGACAAAATAAAGACTATGACCAAATGACTATGCCTATGACAAGTAATCAAATTTAATAAACTAAGTGCAAAGTAAATTCTAAGCATGAAATGTCTATAATAATCAAGTCGTCCCTAAAATGTGAGCAAAATTGACATTTTATAGAAAACACAATTTTGGATGGACAAATGAGATTGAAAGCTGACAAAGCCTAAAATCAGTGGATGAGATTTCATGTGACAATCCCTAATTAGGGTTAGGGAAAAATTATTAAATGAGTGGTCAAGATGTCATTTCAGAAAATCGAATCGGTAGTCGAGAATAAATGTGACAAGAGGATAAAGATTAGCCATAGACATAAAAAAAATTCAAAAATCAAGAAGATAAAGACTACTTAATTCATAAGATTTGAAAAATCAAGAAGATAAATACTAGACAAAAAAGAAGATTCGAAAAAACAAGAAGATAAAGACTAGATAGAAAAAGAAGATTTGGAAAATCAAGAATTTGCTCAATTACTTGATTTATGGAAGAAGATTACCATTTTTGAATTAAATTAATTCAAAAATATGGATTTGCGTGACAATAAATAATTGATTTTCAGATTATTTACTAAAAGAAGTGACAGTTAATAATGTGAAGCCATTTTAAATAATTTCATTTATTTAAAATGAGAGAAATGATAAATTAGGTAATTAAATAATTGAAGATAATCATTTAATTTAGAGGATTATGACTGATAATTAAATAAATTAATAAATTCATATAATTATGAAAAAATTAGTGGCATATTAAATAAATAAATAAAATTCATTTATTTAATAATCAAGAAGACATAAATGAATAAAGGTAATTAAATAAATTAAACAATTTATTTAATTGTAAGAGGACAATAGACCCTTAGTGACGTATTGAATAAATAAATCAAATCTATTTATTTAATAATCATGAAGAATAAACAAACATGAACTAATTAAATAATTATGAATTATTTAATTAATAGTCAAATGTGGACCAAGGACATAATTAAGATGTCATAATTATGCTAGGACAAAAGATGAAAAATGAAGCTTGCAGGCCTAGGTCATTTTAATGTGTTTACGTTTTTCCCCTCTTTGTCATAATGTAGCATGTCACATTGTGACAAAGAAAATAAGTCAAAAATATGCCCCAGTGAAAAATAGGATGAGGAAGAATGACGAGGGTTTCGGTATGCCCTCTCGAGAGGATAGATGGGTTTAGAGAACACGAGTGGGCTCTCGAAATGGATGAGAAGACTAGAATATGAAGAGACATAAATTTTAGTGCAAAAGATATGGATGATGATATGGATGCAATGCCTATATGAGATGGGTGAGAGAAGATGACAAGACAAAAGGAGATGCATATTAATTCCTAGACAAAATCCTTCAAAACCTTACTATAGGACTTTAATATTTATTGCTCTTAATCATCATTGGGTAGATTATTGTAATGACCAACAAACACCATGATATGACATAGATCAAGGTGTGCAAGGTTGTACCATCACATAAGACTAATAGTCAAAGACAAGGATGATCATGACTCATACTAAGGGCGCAACTGCCACAGTCATTTTTTTGTAACCAACCACAAGCAAAAAAAGACAAGAAGGACAAGTCATGAAATGTTGTTGCTCCTCTAAATCTTGTCATCAGGCATCCTTGAGGAACTAGCACCATGACTGCCAAAAAGACAAGACAAGATAATAAAGACAAATCATGAAACGTCATTGCTCCTCTAAATCCTGTTGCCAGGACAGCCTTGAGGAACTAGCAACATGATTGTCAAAAAGACAAATCAAGACAATCATCTTGATACATCGTTGCTTCTCTAAATACCATTATCAGGACATCGTCGAAAAACTAGCAGCATGATGAAAAATCAAACCAACCATCACGATACATCATTGCTTCTCTAAATCCCATTATTATGACATCGTCAAAAAACTAGCAGCACATGATGAAAAATAAAACCAACCATCATGATATGTCGTTGCTTCTCTAAATCCTAATGTCAAGACATCATGGAGAAACTAGTAACATGATAGTTTGAAAAAGATAAGACAACTCAATCATCATGAGATGTCGCTGCTTTTCTAAATCCTATTGTCAAGACCTCGCTGAAAAACTAGTAACATGATGAAAAATCCAAAGACAAGATAAGACAATTATGATACATCACTACTTTTCTAAATCCCATTGTCAGGACTTTGCTAAAAAACTAGTAACATGATGAAAAATCCAACGACAAGTGCCAAGTGTTTACCAAGTGTGTCTGAATGCTGAGTGTTTTGATGTCAAGATGCCAAGGTGTCATGTTTTGATGATGCCAAGATGATGAAATGCTGAAGATTGTCAAGTTTAGGAAGGACACATCTTGGATAATGTTGATGTCAAGAGGATTGATCCCTAAATGTCAAAAGGGATCCCTCGAAATGCCAGTGATAGTGACAGTGACAATGCCTACGAAGGACACATCCTAAGGCATAAATGATGAAGTTTGTTCTTCAGAAGGACACATCTGAAAGATACCAATGTCGAGAGGAGTGATCCTTAAATGTCAAGAGGATCTCTCAAAAATGTCGGATGACAATGACGATGCCTAGGAAGGACGCATCCTAAGGCATAAATGACAAAGGCTATTCTTCAGAAGGACACATCTGAAAGATAACCAAGAGTTGACAGTTTGACAGGTTATGATAATGTAACTTGTTTTGACCAAATTTAATTGAAGTTGACTGAATTGACTTGTGTCGACTATATATCAATTTTTTTGACATGTTGATGTGATTGTCATGTTTGTTTCAAGAGTTTTGCTTGTTTTGAAATGACTTTTTTGACTTGAAGACTTTTTGACGTGTGTACCAATGTAGTGCCATGAACCCTAATGGACTGACCTAGTGTAGCCTCGAGGGCTCATCGACAAATGGCCTTGCCTACGTCATACACTTAGAGACCTCATAGTTTGACACGACGAATGACTTTGGCTTGATGACCAAAGATTGCATCATGATTTTATTTTGACAAACCTAAAAGGACTGACCTAATGTCTCGGGGACTTGAAAATGAGTCTTGCCTATGTAGTAAACGCGTAGAGACAACATAGTTTGGAAAAATGACCAAGACCGATTGATTTGATGGAGTTGACAAGAACTTACTCTGGTTTTGCATTTTTGAGATAGTTTGACGTTTGTTGTGGTTTCTTCAGGATGTTTTTTAATTTTTAGGTCTTTCTTCAAGACAGTTTATGTTGTTTTTGATCTTTCTTCAGGACATTTTGTGATGTTTTTGTCTCTTTTTTTCAGGACTTTTTGTGATGTTTTTGTCTTTTTTCAAGACATTTTGCGATGTTTTTGTCTTTTTTCAGGACTTTTTGTAATGTTTTTGGATTTTTCCATTTTATGAATTTTTATTTTTTTGAGCTTTTTGCAATGTTTTGGTCTCTTTTAATTGTTTAAGAGGATCACGAAAAAATGCATGTGATTGATGCCTACACATGAGAATCCAAGGACAAACATGATTGTGCCCCTAGTCAAGTTGAATACCAATTGACAGGTGATGACAACGTTGTTTGACGTGGGAAGGATGCATCCTAAAACAACGTAAGGATGATGATAATGTGACAAAAGCATTGAGGTCTGCAACTAGGCCAGGAACAAAGTCAAGTAATGTTTTGGATAATGTGCTTGTATAGATTAGACTTGTTGCATTTGGAATGACTTGGTTAGGACTAAAAGGGATGATGGAGTATCCTTAGACCGTTTGATAAGGGAAAGCCAAGATAGGTGACTTACATGAAAGGGTGATAGGTGGCCTTGGTAAAGGAAAGGGGACATGAGACTAAGGGAATTGTCATATTATTATCAAGGACTATTTTGCATAAGGATAATGAGGTTATGTTAGCAATGACATGATGTTTCATGAATAATGTACGACCAAAGGATAGACATGTCAATATTTTTCCCAAAGCATGATTTATGTGTGTCTGTTTTATGTCAAGATGAAGATAAGTGGGAATGATATGGATTAAATGGTCGGACGCCAATGTCAAGAGGAAGGCCTAGGAGATGAGACGACTTGCCCCCAAATGTAAGAGTCCACATAGATGATTTATTTTACACATGACGCCTGCTTGCCAGGTTTTCATCCTGGTACTTATCCAGGGCACCTATTTTCTAGGTTTTCACCATTGGACAAATTTTTTCTCTTTACTATTTTCTTGACTTTATTTATTTATTTATTTTGGTGTCACCAAGATGCCTATTTGCTAGGTTTTGATCAGGGTGACGATGTTTTATCATTTTTTCAATTTTTTTGTATTTTTGATTTTGCAGATAGCTTGGATGCTTTAGATGACCACTAACTATTTTGAATCCACTGACAGTGCCGATGTAGAGACTGGTTCCATGATATGCCAATAATGACCTTGCTAAATAAGTTGTCTTGTTAGGATCGTAACACTTGCATACAACTGATCAATGTCATTGTGATTCTTTTTGATACTAGAATTGGCCTTATCAGAATACACACATCGCAATAGAGTGCCATGTGATTCCTTGTGGTAAAGAGTTGCTGCCATGATGTGACAGATTTGTGATGTGGGATCTTTGGAATTTAGACAAGATGTGGGATTATGACGGATGATGGTAGACATGGAAAGGTTTTTTGGACATTTGGATGAATCACTTTTTATTTTCCAAACTTGGGATGGTGGATGACAGATTTTGGAGGGATGGCGTTTGGAACCAACACCTTTAGATGCCTTGCTTGATGACCATTTTGAAGGAGGTGGACATGTGTTGTATGTGGGATTCCTCTTGTCTTGTGGCTCCACATTGTAATTAACTTTTTCTTTTGACATATTTTCTTTGCTTGATCCACTTTTCTTTGGGATCCATTTTAATTTCATTTGTCCACTTTTTTTTTTGTCTGATTCGATGGCCTTTGACATTTTATTTTTGACTTTGTAATACTTTTTTTTTTGTTGGTCCCAAAGGGAAGGTTTAATATGTTGAGAATGAGAGTTTATGGTGTGGGTGGACGGGGTGTTGCCAGCAATCTTATGACAAGGATTTCTCATGGACTCTATTTTGACATTTGTATCTGACAAGGTTTCCCCCAGTATTGAGGAGGTTCCACTGACATTGTTTGATTTGCTAACTGAAGAATAGCTAAGACCTTGATGTCTGTAATTTTCTTGAAGTTGTATTGGTTCTTGAATGCCTTGCTCATGTATGCCTAGTCCTTTTCCTTGATATTGCATGCTTTGACAGATTTTGTTTGCGATGGGGTATTTATTGTTTTGAAAGCAAGATGCTAACCCATCATGATGTATGTGGACATTGTTACCTAGAATTTTTTCAGCAACGAGAAAGCCTGCTCTAAGAAAGATAGATGACCCTAGTTGATAAAGTGTCTTAGCTTCATTGTCATGTTGGACATATTTTTGACTGATACCTTTGGTCTGCTCTTGTGACATGTCGGGTTCAGATGATTCTATTGGTGCTTCCAAGTGAATGTCAAAGCCATCGTTATGGTCAGTGTCATAGAGTCCAGTAAATTCAGCTATAGCTCGATCATTTGCAAATATGTCCATAATGGAAGATTCTTTTTCTTGAGGAATATCGTCTATGTGTGTCATGGACGGAAGTGTCTCATTTTGGAAAATGGATCTGCTCGGAGTTTGGATAGGGTTGTCTTCAAGTGTTTGATCATGAATGGAATAAAAGTCAAGGAGTGGATCGTCTTGGACTTCGTGGTCAATGGTAGGGTCTTGGTCAAAGATGGGGTTGTCATGAATGATATAATTGGAAATAGAATCATTGTCAAGGGTAGGTGTGGTTTGGATGTCATGATTGTCTTGAAGGACTTCTTGAATGGACTTTAAGATAGGGTCATGGGATGGGCTACCTTGTTCTTAACATGAGAGTGACATTATAAGGTCATGCTTTGGGCTTTCGTTTTGACATGTATCCTCAAGTTTAGACAATGGGATGTGCCTTTGAGTAATGACAAAATTTTCATGACTAGATGTGGCTTGTGAGGGGGTGACTTGAAAAGGATTAATGAATGACAGACTAGGATAGGACGTGGAGACTTGGACTGGGCTAGTATGTGAAGGACTAGGATATGACATGGAGACTTGGACTAGACTAGTTGGTGACAACATAGGATATGACATGGAGACTTGGATTGGACTAGTATGTGAAGGACAAGGATATGACATGGGGACTTGGACTAGACTAGTACTTGAAGGACTAGGATAAGACATGGAGACTTGGACTAGACTAGTTGGTGACGACATAGGATATGACATGGATACTTGGACTAGACTAGCATGTGAAGGACTAGGATATGACATGGGGACTTGGACTGGACTAGTATGTGAAGGACTAGGATAGGACATGGGGACTTGGACTGGACTGGTGTAAGGTTGACTAAAATAGGGCATGGAGACTTGGACCAGATCAATATGGTATGATGTGGGGACTTGACATGAGTTGGTAGATGGTTTATAAGGCATGTAGACGTGGATAGGATTGATAGGTTAAGGACTAGAATATGATGTGGAGACTTGTAACGGACTAGTGGACAGTTGGTTTCCCTTGTCAAGGTTAGGATAAGGGTGATTAATGGATGTTTGTTGTGGACTAATGTCATGGATGGTGTTAAGTGACTTTTGGTAGTGAGGGTAGACGGACAGAGGACTAGGACTCATGGATTGTTGGTACAAAGTACATTGATTTTCAATTTGGAGGAATTGTCTCTTAAAGTCTAAGGCTTGTTGGTATTGACTTCTACAAAGTAACTGGTATTCAACTTTACTAGCAAGCCTATCAATAGTTTTTTGAAGGGAAGACAAGGTGGTGGATGTCATGATGTTTAAAAAGGATATTAAATGCAAAGTGATAATGAGGACCAAAATGAATGACGAACGACTAAAGTGAAAAATTCTAGGTCTAAGGGAACTCTAAGGTGTAATCAATTTTGGCAGAATTATGGAAAGGTATACTCAACCATTCAAAGTTTGGTCAATGTCTCAATTTTGGATTGTCAAGGGACTTGTTTGAAGGACTAAGTGACAAGATGACAAGATGACAAAGTGAGGTTTCCACACTAGACTTTTGAGTTGGAAGTGGCTCACAAAAGGACCATGACTAAAAGAGGTGATTTTGTTTAAGTCCAATGACAATTTAATTTTGAAGGAAAAGACGTGACAAAAAATGGCAAGGATTCTTATCCGAAAATCTGCAGACCTAAAATGATGGTAAATCCCAAGGATGCAATTAAGGATGGAGGAATTTGAGCAATTCTTGAGCCGGTTATTGACAAAGATTGCAAAAAAGATGTTTGGAATATGTTTGCAATTGTTTAGCCTTGGGTTTTTGATAGTGATAATGTTCTCTGAGGTCATAGATAATTGCGTCATTTCAGGTGTTAATTGTGATGCAATTTGTCAGATGTGTCATTTAAAGTATCAATTGCATTTTGGGAATACAAATGCATTGCAGGAGTCACACTATCAAAGCTCGGGTTGACAGGAATTTATTATGAAAAACAAATGTGTCGCAAGAGGTAGCAAATGTGTTGCAAAAGGTCAATGCGGCATTTGAGATAGCAACTGTGGTGCAATAGGTCAGATGTGGTGTTTGAGATAGAAAATGCAGTGCAACAGGTTAGATGTGGCGTTGGAGATAGCAAATGTAGTGTAACAGGTTAGATGCATTGCAAAGACTATCAAATGCGGTGCGACAGAGCGAATGCAGTTTAACAAATGGATTGTAGAATGTAAAAAGTCAAATTTTTGATGTTTGGTCAAAAACTTGAATTGTTTAAAGTCTGACTGTTTGTTTCCAGATGTTTGAATGTTGTTTGTTTTGTTTCAGTATCCAGAAACACTTGGAAAGCACAATATTTTCAATGTAACCAAACACAAATAAGACAAGCACAATCCTATGGTTAGGCCAGGACAATATTTGCTAGATTCCATGTGGGTTTCCCCAACCGCATATCAGTAGTGTGTGAATTCAGAAGCTTGGCTGCACGGGCTCCCCCTTACAGTGCACTCTCTTCTCAGGCCAACCAAGCTTCCAACCCCCATGAAACTCACATGGCAGATTGATCACCTCTACTACAGACTATGAAGATGTGGATGCCTTCACACCGACTGGTGCTGCACTAGCAAATAGAAGGTTTTTGGCTACTAAACAATGGTGTTTAATTTGGGACCCTCATTCGAGTGGCCATATATGGGGCACAAGATTAAGCTCCGTCTAGGAGGCACTCCAACCTGAAGAGTTTAAGCTCAATAGGGTTTTGGGGAGTACTACTTGGTCTGTATGACACATCCGCACTCGTAATCTTAGGCTTTCCCTTAAGATTCACATTTATATAGTGGTCGGGGGTAGCTTAGATTTAGCTCCATTGCCGGTTTGAGTCGCCTAGAGGTGATGAAATCCCCTGGCAGGCCCAATTTCTAGAGGCAATAATCATTTCTCTTACACCTAGGATCACATGACTATGCAAGGGGAGAGGATACTTCAGTTATTGCATCAGGGTTACACAGAAACAAAGTGGGTCTAGCTTTTTGATCACCTAGTTTGCATAGGGTGAGAGCATATTCGCCTACCACTTTTAAACATAGTCAGACATAATTGAAAACATGTTCATTTTAAATACACTAAAATAAATGTTTTCTATTCTAAAAAGAACAAGCACGATATTTTTGGAATGAATCTTGGACACTCGAATCTGCAAAAGCACTTGTTAGGAGTTTCTTTAATTTTTAGTCTTCGACAAACGTATGTTTATGCGACCCTACACAAAATCCCAATTAGCAGAATTAGCCACTCAGCTAAAATTAAACTAAAAAAATAAAAAAAATTAACATTATTTAATCTAAAATCTAAAGTAATGTTAATCTAAATTAAATCTAAGTTAAAATTAATTCTAAACTAAATTAATCCTAAAGTAAATTAAATCTAAATTAAATTTAAACTAAAAATTAAATCTGCCTTCTAAATTAAAAACTAAATCTGAATTAAAAATTAAATCTAAATTAGAAACTAAATCTAAATCAAAAGTTAAATCTAAATTAAAAGTTAAAAAGCTAAAACTAAATTAGAAATTAAAAAGCTAAAACTAAATTAAAAACTAAAAAGCTAAAACTAAATTAAAAATTAAAAACTAAATCTAAATTAGAAATGAAAAGCTAAATCGAGATTAGAAATTAAAAACTAAAACTAAATTAGAAATTAAAAGCTAAATCTAAATTAGAAATTAAAATCTAAAACTAAATTAGAAATTAAAAAGCTAAATCTAAATTAGAAATTAAAAACTAAAACTAAATTAGAAATTAAAAAGCTAAATCTAAATTAGAAATTAAAAGCTAAAACTAAATTAGAAATTAAAAGCTAAATCTAAATTAGAAATGAAAAGTTAAATCTAAATTAAAAATTAAAAACTAAAACTAAATTAGAAATTAAAAACTAAAACTAAATTAGAAATTAAAAACTAAATCTAAATTAGAAATTAAAAACTAAAACTAAATAAAAGTTAAAAACTAAATCTAAAAGTTAATTTAAAAGTTAAATCTATATGATGTGACTATGACTGCAGGATTCATGGAAATTTTGTGACTTTGTTGTGACTCCAAGATTTGTTGAAAGTGGAAATGTTGTGCATAACTCCTTATCAAAAATTCTGCCAACATATTTACCTGTACCTACAAAAAAAAATCACAAAAATCAATATTTCAGGTTAGATTAGCATATTAGATCATAAAATAAAACTCAAAGAGCTATGAAGTACAATGAAAGCAAATACAATAAATATTATACCAATTATTCCTCGTAGCTTCCATGATTCATCTCTATAGCACCTTCTAGCTCGCAATGATTGTATGACTATTGCCCTTAGATTTGTATGTGTGTGAGCAATTAACTATGACAAAGCCCTATGCAAGTTTTCAATGATTTGAATGAAAAAATAAAGACTATGACCAAATGACTATGCCTATGACAAGTAATTAAATTTAATAAACTGAGTGGAAAGTAAATTCTAAGCATGAAATGTCTATAATAATCAAGTCATCCCTAAAATGTGAGCAAAATTGGCATTTTATAGAAAATACAATTTTGGACGGATAGACGAGATTGAAAGATGACAAAGCCTAAAATCAGTGGATGAGATTTCATGTGACAATCCCTAATTAGGGTTAGGGAAAAATTATTAAATGAGTGGTCAAGATGTCATTTCAAAAAATTGAATCGGCGGTCGAGAATAAATGTGACAAGAGGATAAAGGTTTCCACAATCCATATCATAAGTCTGTATAGCTTCTGGATTTGATTGTGTGCAACAATTTTTAGCATCAACGTTTCGGATCACACTACATGATCCATCATCAGGATGAAAGAGAGCAAGAGGAATGAAAGGGTAATTGCAGACTTGGACAAGATAAAAAGAAGAGAGGAGGGGGAGGGTGAGGAGGCACGTAGACCAAGGCCAAGACTAAAGATGAGGAAGAGCAACACATTAGAGCAAAAGAGAAGACCAATTATAATAGGGGAAAGAGCGAAAGAAAGAACTAAGAAGGAAGAAAAACAAGAAAAATATAAGAATAATGAAACCTAAAGAAAGACTACAAGAAACGTAGAACAGAAGAAAAATAACACAAAAAAATAAAGGGAAGGAATAACATAAAAACAAAAAGACAAAAGAGAAAAAATAACACTCAGATTATATATATAACTAATTATGAGAATAAATATATACAACCTTATTATATCCTACATATAAAATACAGGGATATTAATATATTACTAAGAAGGATATTAATATATATTTATATTTTATATAAATCCATATAAAATAAATATAACTATATTTTGAGAATAAGTGTATTAAGTATGATTTAAATAATATATTATATGCTAATAAGAATTATTAAATCAACAATATATTATAGCATGTATTAAACAAATAACTATGAGAATATAAATATGATGAGAAGAAATAATATATTATATCATGTATTAAATGAGTAACTAATAGAATATATATATAATGAGAAGAAATAGAGAGAAAAAATGAGAAACCAAAGAACAAATGGTGGAAGCGATATGTAGATGACACCAATGTCTGTTGGCCACATGGGCTAGACCAATTAGAAGAATTTCATGCCCACCTCAATAGCTTGGTCCATTGTATCTCCTTTACTAAGGAGATTGAATCTAATGGCCAACTCCCTTTCCTTGACATCTTGCTTGTTAAAAAGTCTAACGGCTCCCTTGGTCGTCGGGTTTTCCGTAAGGCCACCCACACCGATCTCTATCTGCACTCGTCCTCTCATCACCACCCTTGTCAAAAAAGTGGTATCCTCAAAACCCTCGCCTTGAGGGCCTTTTGTATCTGTGATGAAGATTACTTGGACCAAGAGTTGGCCCATCTCCGTAAAGTCTTCATCCTTAATGGTTACAATAGCAAGCAGATCACTAGGGCCTTCAGCCATGCTAGGGAGAGGTTCCACTCCAATTCCCCGACCTCCAAGCCTGATCTTCTCCCTAGTGTTGCGCTTCCTTATATTGAAGGTATTTCCCAAAAAATCTCCAAGATCCTTTTGAAGAAAGGACTTCATTGTGCTTTCAAACCTTTTGCCACCGTGAAACACCGTCTCCCCTCTCTCAAGGACTTGAGAGACATATTACATGAGTCTGGGGTTTATAAGGTTGTTTGCTCTTGTGGTATCCCTTATATTGGTGAAACGGGTCGTTCTTTTTGCACAAGAATTAAGGAGCACAGTGCAGACATCAAACATGAACGAGTTGTTAAATCTGCACTTGCGGACCACTCTTCTACAACTAAGCACCACATTTGCTTAGAAAACACTCAGATCTTGTGCAAAGAGGACAACTTTTTCAAAAGGAAGCTCATGGAAGCCATTCACATTAACAACCACCCCTCTAACCTCAACCGTGATGAGGGTTGGGGTGTTAGTATTGTGTGGCAGCCCTTACTATCTAACCTTCAAAACGACGTTCAGTCCTAGCCTTTTTACGCCCCCTTTCTTTTCCCCCCCTCCCTCTTTTTCGTGTCTCTTTCCTTTCCCCTTTTTTCCTCCTCCTTCACCCGTCGCTCCCTCTTACCTCTCTTTTCCCCCTCTGGTGATTTGTTGTCTCCTTTTTTGTCCTCCTCCTCCTCCTTTCACCTTGGTCCTTTCATCAAAAGTTATGCTAGCTATTTCTCCTTACTTTTGATATTGTTATGTTATTTTGTGCCTCCTTCTCATTTCATATTATTTTGTCCTCCTCCTTTCATATCAATTTGTTCCTTATGTCAAGTTATTCTTATATCTCTTTCTCCTTTCGCCTTTGTCTTGAACGAGAGTTTTATATTATTTTGTCCTTTCATCTTAAAGTTATGCTTGCTTTTGTTATTTTGTCCTCCTCCTCCTTTCATCTTGGTCCCCTCTTGTTCCCTCTTGCCTTTGTCTTGTCGTGATTGTTATGTTATTTTGTAGATCTTTGACTTTATTATCTCAATTATCTTCTAGTTCTTTGCCTTTTTAGATTTTTATGTACTTTGAGATAATTATAATCTATCTTGGTCCCCTCTCGTTCTCTCTCACCTTTGTCTTGTCGTGATTATTATGTTATTTTGTAGATCTTTGCCTTTATTATCTCAATTATCTTCTAGTTCTTTGCCTTTTTTAGATTTTTGGCCTTTATTATTTTCTCCAATAATCTCTCTCTCTCTCTCTCTATATATATATATAATTACTATTAATTATATATATATATATATATTTATTCTTATATATTTAATATTAATATTAACTTATATATACATATATTTTTATATAATTAATATTAACTTATGGTCATATTATCTTATTTATATATTATTATCATAATTTCTTGATAGTCATAATTTATTGTTATTCTCTTTTGTTCTTTGGGTTTCTCAGTTACTCTCACAATCTCTTTGCAATATATTTATATTCTCAATTTTTCTTCGGTTTCTTATTTATTCTTTGGCTCCTTCTCAAGTTTTCTCTTGTATATTCTCATATTTTTTCTCTTAATTTCTTCTCTATTTATATATTTCCTCGTTTATTCTTTGGTTCTCATTTATATTCTCTTGTTATTCTTTGGTTTCGCATTTATTCTCTTATTTTCTTCTTAATATATATTTTTTCTCAATTATTCTTTGTTTTTCTCATCTATTCTTTGGTTCTTCTTAATTATTCTCATTTTTATTCCTTTCTTGTCAGTCATTCTCTTAATTTCTTCTCTTCCCTTACTCATAATAGTCACAATCTATAGTTATTCTCATTTGTTCTTTGGTTTCTCATTTTTTCTCTCTATTTCTTCTCATTATATATATATTCTCTTAGTTACTCATTTAATACATGATATAATATATTATTTCTTCTCATCATATTTATATTCTCATAGTTATTTATTTAATACATGCTATAATATATTGTTGATTTAATAATTCTTATTAGCATATAATATATTATTTAAATCATACTTAATACACTTATTCTCAAAATATAGTTATATTTATTTTATATGGATTTATATAAAATATAAATATATATTAATATCCTTCTTAGTAATATATTAATATCCCTGTATTTTATATGTAGGATATAATAAGGTTGTATATATTTATTCTCATAATTAGTTATATATATAATCTGAGTGTTATTTTTTCTCTTTTGTCTTTTTGTTTTTATGTTATTCCTTCCCTTTATTTTTTTGTGTTATTTTTCTTCTGTTCTACGTTTCTTGTAGTCTTTCTTTAGGTTTCATTATTCTTATATTTTTCTTGTTTTTCTTCCTTCTTAGTTCTTTCTTTCGCTCTTTCCCCTATTATAATTGGTCTTCTCTTTTGCTCTAATGTGTTGCTCTTCCTCATCTTTAGTCTTGGCCTTGGTCTACGTGCCTCCTCACCCTCCCCCTCCTCTCTTCTTTTTATCTTGTCCAAGTCTGCAATTAACCTTTCATTCCTCTTGCTCTCTTTCATCTTGATGATGGATCATGTAGTGTGATCCGAAACGTTGATGCTAAAAATTGTTGCACACAATCAAATCCAGAAGCTATACAGACTTAAGAGGATAAAGATTAGCCATAAAGATAAAGATTTTCGAAAATCAAGAAGATAAAGACTGCTTGATTCGAAAGATTTGAAAAATCAAGAAGATAAATACTAGACAGAAAAGAAGATTCGAAAAAATAAGAAGATAAATACTAGACAAAAAAAGAAGATTTGGAAAATCAAGAATTTGCTCAATTACTTGATTTATAGAAGAAGATTACCATTTTTGAATTAAATTAATTCAAAAATATGGATTTGCGTGACAGTAAATAATTGATTTTCAGATTATTTACTAAAAGAAGTGACAGTTAATAATGTGAAGCCATTTTAAATAATTTCATTTATTTAAAATGAGAGAAATAATAAATTAGGTAATTAAATAATTGAAGATAATCATTTAATTTAGAGGATTATGACCGATAATTAAATAAATTAATAAATTCATTTAATTATGAGAAAATTAGTGACATATTAAATAAATAAATAAAATTCATTTATTTAATAATCAAGAAGACATAAATGAATAAAGGTAATTAAATAAATTAAGCAATTTATTTAATTGTAAGAGGACAATAGACCCTTAGTGACATATCGAATAAATAAATAAAATTTATTTATTTAATAATCATGAAAAATAAACAGACATGAATTAATTAAATAATTATGAATTATTTAATTAATAGTCAAATGTGGACCAAGGACATAATTAAGATGTCATAATTATGCTAGGACGAAAGATGAAAAATGAAGCTTGCATGCCTAGGTCATTTTTATGTGTCTACACCCCAAATGTTGAGAGTCCTATGTGATTCAATTGAATTACCATTGTAACACAAAGCATATTCTAAAGTGCCCTTCAAATATCTAAACACTCTTTTCACAACATCCCAATATGTCCTTCCTAGATTAGACATAAACCAACTAAGTACTCCCACTGCTTGGGCAATGTCTAGCATTGCACAAACCATTACGTACATTAAATTGCCAACTACACTATCATAAGGCACTCTGGTCATGTCCTCTATCTCAGTAGGATATTTTGGACAATCTTCAACAAATAGCTTTGTTCCTTGTAAAACTGGAACAACTAGCTGGTTGCAATCAGTTGAATACAAAATCTCTCCAGAACAGTGTTAATATACTTACTCTAGCTGAGCCAAAGTTTTTTATTCTTCCTATCCCTGGTTATTTCTATTCCCAAAATATACCTAGCTACACCAAGATATTTCATTTTGAACTTTGCAGACAAGTGATATTTTAGATCAGAAATCATAAACTTACTATTGCTTATGAACAACATATCATCAACATAAAGTGCAATAACAAGAACCCGATCATTTTCAGTCTTCAAATATACATAATGATCTGATTTTTATATTACAAAACCCAGTGACAAAAAAAACATGTCAAAATTATGGTACCACATTCTAGGCGACTATTTTAACCATACAGAGATTTCTTTAACTTGCAAACCAGATTTTCTTTACCTTTTATCACAAAATGCTCGGGCTGGGACATATAAATTTCTTCTTCAAGATCACCATGAATAAATGATGTCTTCACATCCATCTGCTCAATCTCCAAGTCATAAGCTGCTGCAAGTGAAAAAAGAAATTTGATAGATGTAAGCTTTGCTACTGGAGAAAAGATTTCCCCATAATCAATTCCCTCTACCTAGGAATAACCCTTTGCAACCAACCTCGCTTTGTAATTTTCAATACTACCATCCAAACTAGTTTTCCTTTTAAAAATCCATTTACAGCCCACAGGCTTTCTACCTTTAGGCAATGGAACCAGATCCCAAGTGTCATTCTTCTTTAATGATGCCACTTCTTCATTCATGGCTTCCAACTAGGAATCTGAATCAGTCATTTCAACTGCCTCTTTTACAGTCCTAGGCTCATTAGTATTAGTAATTAAAGCATAGGAACAACTAGAATCCATACCTATTAGGTTGCTTCTTTTCATGTGTAAACCTCCTCACAAGCTGAGGCTAAGGTTGTGATTCTTCTTCAGAACTCTTAGAGTTGCTCAAACTCTCCTTAGTTTCAGGTACACTATCAATGTGTTGTTCCTCTTTTCTAGGAGTTAGAGGTATTTCAACAACATCATTTTCCCTTTTATTTTCTTTCATCTCTGACTGCAGTTCCATTGGAGAAGGTTTCAGCTCTCGAAAGATTATGCTTATGTTGTATACAACCTTTTCAATCATTGGATTCCAAAGCTTGTATCCTTTCGCACCAATGTCATAGCCAATGAAGATACACTTAACAACTTTGTTCTCCAATTTAGATCTCTTCATATCTAGCACATAAACATATGCTTCGCAGCCAAAGACTCGAACATGTATCAGAGAGGGCTTCTTACCAAACCAAGCTTCCATAGGCATTTTATCAACAAGTGTTGAATAAGGAGATCGATTTACCAAGTAACATGTTGTAGCCACAGCCTAAGCCTAGAACTTCTACTCCAGACCAGCATTGCTCAACATACTTCTTGCCTTCTCCATCAACGTCCTGTTCAACCTTTCAGCAACTCCATTTTGCTACAGAGTGTAAGGCGTTATTTTATGCCTCTTAATTCCATGATCTTTGCAATACCTTTCAAATTCTACAAAACAAAATTCGCCACCATTATCTGTCCTCCACCATTGATTTTCTTACCAATTTGATTTTCAACCAAGTTCTTGAACTCTTTAAACTGACTGAACACTTCTGATTTACTTTTTAGAATATATACAAATTCCCTTCTTGAATAATCATCAATGAACGATACATAATATTTTGAATTCGACAACGAAGGAACATTTACTGGACCAAAAACATTAGAGTGAATATAATCCAGAACACCAGAAGATTTGAGGACTGGACTAAAAAGAAACATGATGATGTTTTCCATATATACAATGTTCACAAAATTCAAATTCCAGATTACAATCATCAAGCCCCTCAACCAGGTTTTTATTTTTCAAGGATTTTAAACCTTTCTCACCAATATGACCTAGCCTTTGATGCGAGAGCATACTCTTCTCTACAGGAAGTTTAACTTTCAAAGAATTAGCCCCTATAGGGACTTCAGTCTCCTTGGCACGAACAACCTTCTGTGACTTTACAGAGACACTATTACATTGAACAACAAGTGCGTCCAACTTATACAAAGTACCAATATGGGCACCCCTAGCCAACACCATCGAGCCTCTATTCATTTTACAACCATTGCTACAGAAAGAGACTTGCATTCCAACATCATTTAGCTTACTTACAAAAAGTAAATTCTGAGCCAGAATTGGTATGTGCATTACGCCATCAATTCCTTCTACCATCAGGAAACTGATTTTTGACTCTTCCATGGCCAACAATTTCCAAAGATGAATCGCTTACCAAGTACACCTTTCCACCATCATATTTTTCATACTTTGTAAACCAGTCTCTATTAGATGTCATGTGGAAAGATGCTCCAAAATTAATCAGCCAGACATCATCTAATGCCCGTGTTGCCAAAGCTGCAATGAAGGCATCTGCATTGCTTTGAGAAGAATCATTTTCAGAAGAGTTCTTCTTCTTCTTCTTCTTCTTTTTCTCCTCTTTGCAATCCTTTCAGATATGACTAGGTTGCCCACAATTCCAGCACTTCACCTTGGACTTCTTACCATGAGACTTTGATCTCCCTTGTGATTTTGATTTAGACTTCTTGTCCTTCTTCTTGCCTTTTTCTTTCAATCTGCCTTGAACAATAAGAGCATCCTTTTCCATCTCAGAAGATTTCCTTCTCATTTCTTCAGACAACAAAGAAGCAACCACATCTTGTAAGCAAAGCAATGGTGCAGAAGCAACTTTCCTAACGTCAAAACCACAGGGGAGTAAGCATACAGTACTTTTAATTTTTCTAATTACAATCCAATTAAGACACACATGAAAGATTTACAGAAACAGAGAAGATACTCAAAGACAATGAACAATAGATTTACGTGGGAAACCCTTTCGGGAAAAAACCCACCACACCAAGCTAAATCTCTTTGTATTACAGTAACAACAATTACATACAATCAAAGATACAACTCTCTGGCATTAGTTCACAGTAGCTTTATTTACTATTCTTCCTCTTACAAAAAATGCTCTCAACAGTCGATTCACAGTCACTAGTCATTTCAAATCAGAATCAATCCTTTTTATCTTATCACATTTTGATTTTTTCCTTCTATGCATCCTTATCCACCATTGCCAATCATAGACAGTTTCCTTTCGAGCAATTGATTTTTCCCTGCATGCTGTTGAGCTCCAGTGTCGCAACAGTTGCAAAAATCTAACTGCCACCCATTTGAAATCGCTTCCTCTAATTGGTCCACGAGGATCAACATAGGATGGTCAAATTGGTCAAGGCGTTTAACTTTGTTGGCATATTGGTGAGACACTAACAGTGTCTCCCCGATGCCACAAAGTCTTCATATCGCTATCAGCAAGACTTCTGCAGATCGCCAAGACCTCATGCCGAAGTCTTCAAATCATGTCGGCATGTGTTTTCCATTCAGTGAGACTATTGCTCTTCGGTGAGACCACATA
Source organism: Sequoia sempervirens (assembly GCA_007258455.2). NCBI lineage: Eukaryota > Viridiplantae > Streptophyta > Pinopsida > Cupressales > Cupressaceae > Sequoia > Sequoia sempervirens. The sequence goes on along the minus strand of VDFB02335077.1, from coordinate 20,697 downwards.
TCGACATCCAAAGTCACATCAAAGAGTTATACTATCAGCAAGACACTTCATTCTCACCAAGACCTTCCACCGATCACTTCATGTTACATCGATGAGCATCGAAGATTCGGCGAGACTCATCGTCTTCGCCAAGACCTTATACCGAGGTCTTAAGTCACCCCGAGCGTTGCATTCACCAGTTGGCAAGACTTATGTCTTTCGCCAAGACCACATACCGAGTGCCCATGTCTTGCCAAGTCGGCAAGACATTTGACTTCTACCAAGATGTTTCACCGGCTGCTCATGTCACACTGAAGACTATCAGCGAGACACTCCAAGTTGCCAAGACTTCATACCGAAGTCTTTTGTCTCCGCGAAAGCACCAGGTTTTATCTCTGTCGGCGAGACCGCTCTTCATCATTGAGACCTTTCATCAAGCATCACTAAGTCTTACCGAGTCGGCAAGACTTATGCCTTTCGCTAAGACCTTTCACTGAGCAAGGATGTCATAGTGAAATCAACCACCGTCGGCGAGACATCACGTAGTCGCTGAGAGGTTTCCATGAGATCCTTGTGTTACCTCGATAGCCATATGCTATCGGTGAGACTTTCACCATTCGCTGAGACCTCTCCCCGACACCCGTGAGTTAGCCCGATAAGATAAAACTGTCGCCCAGAGATCTCTTTTCGACAAAAGGTCATGCCGAACACCAAAAGTCACAGTGATAGACATTGTCGGCAAGACATCAACTCTGTCTTGGCGACATGATCATTTTGAATGGATTTAGAACAATTAGTCAGCCAAACATGAATAATGTCACAACGAATTTTCCCGTCAGGAGTTCCATGTCAATAAGGATTGAGGCACACATTCCAACACATCTTCCATCTTGAAAGTGGTTGTCGTGCTCCCAATCGCCATCACAAAGTGATCCCAAGAATCTAGCAAAGAACATAACAATAGCATACAACGATCTTCATCATCAATTTGTATGCTCACAGATGTTAACTGATCAATTAGTGTGTTAAATGCATTCAAATGATCAGCTTCCTCCATTTTCAAAGAGTATAACTTCTTCCTTAAGAACAATTTATTCACCAAGGATTTACCCTGATAAATATCTCTAATATTCTTCCACAAAGAAGATGCAGTATTCTCTTCATGAACATTCAGGAGAATAGGGTCTGCCAAACAGAGTCTTATAAACCCTTTTTCTTTTCTGTCTATGAGGTCCCATTCTTCTTGCTTCATGCCAGAAGGTTTCATTCTAGACACAAGCCAAAGATCTCAATCCACCAACAAGTCTTCCATTTTAAGTTTCCACAACTCAAAATTTCTGCCATTGAATTTCTCAATTTCAATCTTTCCTGATGTTCTTGTCATCTTAATCTGTAATTTAAATTACCAGACTTCTACAAGACTCCCACTAAAATAGAATTGACACAAAAAACCCAACCTTCCCACAAGGAAAACACAATTGGCCAGGATCTGATACCACTTGTAAGGAAAGAATACAGATGCAAAAAAAACTTTCCTAATGTCAAAACTCAGAGAAGAATGTGGATATGACTTTAAATTTTACAATTACATACCATTAAAATGCACATGAAGGAAATAACAGAATAGAGAAATAAACTCAAACAAAACTAACACTATATTTATGTGGGAAAACCATTACGGGAGAAAAACCCACCACACCAAAGAAAATCACTTGTATTACAACAATCAAATTAATACAAGTTATAGACTCTCCTTTTAGATGTCAATATTACAGTAGCAATATTTCCCTGATCAATCTTGTACAGAATATTACTATTACAATACTTTCAAAACAACATACAAACCATTCGATCATCCAACCTCTGAACCATCGAACTCTCTAAACCTTTGAACCTTTTCACAGTTTCAAACGTTGCAATATATTACAATAACCATGATCGATCCATTCTCTGTACAATAGATTTAGTTCAACTTCCTCCACAGAGCAACTGTCGAACTTCTTAGGAATGCAAATGGCCTCCTTCCAAGTCAACAACATCCTCCAATTAACGACTTACATCTCAGCAGTCAACCAAGAAACTATTCTTTTCACCTTACACCGCACTACCGCTGTGCAGTCTACAGGTTCCTGCGGGGTGACAGTTTACCGTGCTACCTCCAGATAGGTCAAGAGCTTCTGAGGTACGGCGATAACTGCTCTACTACTGGACAGGTCGACAACTCCCACGGTATAGCAGTTTACACCACACTACTGCTACACATCCAGTGACCTCCTAAGGCATGGCGGTAACCAGTGAGTTTGAGACACATATTCTCAATAGTCCTAGATCTCTCTCTATTCCTCTCTTTATCAATCTCCCTCCCACATCTCTATCTCCCTCTCCCCCTCTTTATCACACTCTCTTTACTTTTTTTATATATCTCTTTCTCTTCTCTACCACTCTTTTACTTGCTCTCTCATTTTCACTACCTCTCTTTTCCTCTATCTCTCTTTCTATATTCCCCTCTCTATTTTGCATGTATTTTTATTATATAAACCAATGAAAATAAATTGTGTAATTTGAAATAAAGAGGCACATTCTCTTCGAAAGAACAAGTTGGATCTACTTTCAACCAAAGAATTTTTAAATAGATGAAAAACTATAACATGATTGTTAGATTAATAGTTATGGGAAATGTGGATGTCATTTAATTTGCTTTATAGTCCCTTGTACTGTGTGAGACCCCAAATTGGGATATGAGGAAGAAAAAAAGGAGAGGATGCCCTTTGGAGGCAAGATACTATATCCACAATGAGGAAAATTTTCATTGATTTTTTTTAATTCTCATTACATTGATAATACTTCAAAATGGATTCTCCATGCAACTACATATATAGCTCAGACAATGGATAATACTTTGCTTCCTTGTAAGAAACAACAAATTATTTTGTGATATTAAAAAAAACCCCTAAATTGCATATTTGAACACAAATTACGGGGAAAGAGCAGTTTCTTTTAAAATGTTTTGAAAGGAACTTAAAATATAATTGTAGCAAAATAATAATATATAATGCTAATTATATTATGGTTATATTTATTATTATTATATAATATTTAATATTGCAAAATGAGGTCCACCAGTTACTTGATGAAAATAGGAAACATGAGATTGAACTTCTGGAACGAGATGAGCAAAAAAGAGAAGCAATAAGGCAGCTGTGTTTTACTATAGATACGTTGATGGATAAAAACAAGAGATTGCATAATGTTCTCCAAAAAATACAAGGAGAAGGGGGAAGCAAGCTTAATCAAATTGGAAACAGCCCCTCACAAATTTTATGGTGGAAGAAATTCTTCAAAGCTGGATGATGGATATAGACCTTTAATCAAATTGGAAACAGCCTATTTTTGTTTTAGAGTAAATTAAAATATCAATATGTAATTTTTTTAATTAATTTTTAAAAATATTGATTTGACGTTTTTTACAATGATTAAAACGAGGTAGGAGTGGTGATTTATGGTTTTTATTTTTTCTATTTAAATCTTAATTCTTATTCTTCATTAAAGTCTTAATTCTTGTTTTGTTGAATGAAATTTTCATGAGAAAAATAATTACACAATTTAATTTTTAAAAATTATCTACAATATCATGGATTAGATAGAAATTTAAGTCATGCAATATGTTTTAGAATATCTGCAATTTAAATGTCTTCACATTTTCCTTGCTTTATACTAATCAAGCAGAGGGAAACTTCTAGGTCCAGGATTTTAAATTTGAATTTGAAAGAACAAGATTATTTTCATAAAACATGTAATTGATGTAGGCTATTTTGTAAATTATGGATCTGACCTTAGATGAGGAATTAATAAAGTGAGGATTGGGTCTAGAACCTAGTAGTGAGTGTAAATGGCATCAAGCTAGATTCATGTTATTTTCCAACTTCTAGGTGAAATACATTGTATTATATACTAGTCATTACATTAGGGACAATGACAAAGTGGCCTAAGTGTTCTATTATAACTCACTCTATGCTAACAACCTTGATTGGACACTATTTTAACCGAAGTGGATAAACCCAATTAAAATAAGCAAAACTATTGAAACATATATTATCTTGAATTGGCTCAATAAGACATTTGTTAAATATTTTGATTTTTTGAATCATGCAACTAAGTAATCAAATTAGACTATAATTTATAAAATATCATGATAATCATTGATGTGTTTGTTAAATCCCTAGGAACATTCAAGTAAATCCAAAACTATAAATCACCCATGTCAACTTTAAATTTCTTAAGGAACACTTTTTTTATATCATTAAATGTATAAACCCTTGAGAAAATTTATAGAAGCACTAAATATCATAATCCTTAAGTGTACATGAAAAGAATTGCATTAACAATATATACTTGTAAGAGAGGGGGACCAACCACGTGTCAAGGCTCCAGGTCACAGAGAGCCGAGAGCAGAGGGCTGCCCTAACTTGCCTCACTCTAAAAGATGTCTTGGTGTAAGAATCAAGAATGATGAAAACTATAACATATTTCTACCACCCTATAGATCTTGAACTTAGGTTTGGGCTAGGTGGGTTGGTTTTTGGAATCGGTACTATCTTAGAGAACTCTATGTCTGAGGATGACAATGCAATTTTGGGATGACAACACGGCATGCTGGAGTCTCTCAAGTATGTTGGTGTGCATACGATCGAAAAATAGTGAACAAAATACAAACTGCCTAAAAACTAACTGACAACCTAGCTAGTTGGTTTTGATGGGAAAAATAGAATGATAAAGTAGGAAAGATAAAGATGAAGATTATAAAGTAGGTAGATAAAAGCTAGGGTGATAAAGATAATCTCACAAAAGTGTCTGCTCGGCAACTAGTGCCACACATACTTTCACCTACACATAAGCAAGAAGGGGAAAAAATTTAGGGCTATTTAGGGGCCTGCCTCAATCAGACCCTCATTTTGGTGTTTCCACCTCCACAGACAACCAAAAAGCGATGAAGTAGAATATGTGATAAAGGAAAGAAATGAGAGCAATACACACTATAAAAAAATATAATTCTACTCAACCAAATCACAAAGGAGAGGAGTGAGACATTACCACCTCCACCCAAAAGTTCACTAGCCAATGGAGGAGAATATGGACATGGCAAGGTCACCACAACCACAACTACTATGAAAGGAGGTCTCGCAAGACTCCAAGCCCATGCTTCTATGGTTTGCTTCACACTTGCAATTTGGAGTTGATGGAGTGTTGAAATGATGCTTGAGAGTGAAGTGAAATGGAAAGAGTGCTAAGAGAATGTAAATCTATTGCTTAGAGCTTGAAATGAGATGATAATGGATGTTTTTGAAGGTGGGATGGAAAGAATCTACCATCTTCGAGGTTAGTTGGTCAAAAAAATTGACCCCAATCAAGAGTGTAATGCCTTTGCCAACTTTAGATGCGGGAATCCGTCAGGGAAGGCAGCACATCGCTCAGATGTCTGCGTGTCACATATGCGTCCCCAAGAAAAATTCTCTCACCAACACAAAGGATAGATGCCAAGTGGAAGGAAGGAAATTGGGTGATGTGGAATTTCACCTTTAGATTTGATTTTCTAAGGTAAGTGTGTGAGAAAGGGGAATTTGCGTAAGGGGTGCAAATTCAATCCTATACATTTTTCCCACACTTTAGCTAGCATGATTACTGATGAGTGCTTTGGTAAAGTAGATCAAAGAGTTAGTAGGGTTAAAGATTTATACCTGAATCATCGAGGAAGTAGACCATGATCTAGCAAGCTCGAAAGCATAGGGCAGGAAAAGGAATCCATAGGTACACTCCTTGAGGAGATTCAAACAAAAGACTCCATAGCCCCACATAACTATGAAGCTACACAAAGTACATCGAAGGCCCTCAAACCAACAATGGACAAATCTCGTAGGTTGAAAGTGTCTTACAGGCCTGTGGACCCGTAAGGAAGTGACCCCCAAGATCTCTCACATGAAGGAAGCCCCGAGAAGTAAGCACCTTATAGGCCCACAGACCTATAAGGAGGCGTCCTCCAAGATCTTTCACATGAAGGCAACCCAATGAAATAAGCACCTTACAGGCTCATAGACTTGCAAGGGAGCGACCCCCAAGATCTCTCACATAAAGGAAGCCCAGAGGTGTAAGCACCTTACAAGCTCATAGACCTACACGGAGGCATCCCCCAAGATCTCTCACATGAGGGAAACCCAATGAAGGGGACTCTGCAAAGTTGGAAAGGGGCATTACAGGTGCACCTATAAAGCGACATGTTTACCCACACATAAAACATGCTAGAAAACACAAATCCACCACATAGGAAAATAAGTGGATAGTCATGAAGACCATCAACAAGTTGGAAGGCTTTCAAAGTGGTCCCTCAGGGAACCCAACATGAAGAGGTGGTCCACTAAAGGGACTTGATGTTTGAAAGTGCAGAAAAGATGTTTTTTCTCAAATCGATTCATCATCAAGGAATCCTTTCGAAAGATGTTCACTTCATTAAGGAATTCGAAAGGAAGAAGATGCCCCCTTGCAAGGGGAAGGTTAAGAAAACTTCCACCTCGAAGGAAAGTTCTCAAATCCTTTCTTTGATGATGGAAAGACATTTCATTACATCCAAGCCGAGAATGTGATTCGTGAAAAAATCTTGCAAAGATTCTCAAGAAAAGATTTGTTGGCGCGAATATGTTTTTTGAAAATCAAAGTACCATAGAAATGGTGTTGTCACACATGAAAGGGATAACTCAAGAGAATAAGAGAGAAAGATAAGAAAATAGTGAAAAAGAAATATCACGAATAAGAGACATAGGGGTGATCCGATATTTTGGGGTCAGAGTTACTCATAAATATATATATTTAAGTAAAATAATAGTATATAAATGAATTGTCATCAACCCCTACTATATTAGACCATGTGAAGAATGCATGAGAAAAAAAAGTGAAAATAAAAAATTGGGTCAACATGCAAGGGAAGCCTAAATTCCCCCAACACTATCATTCCTAATTTGTATCAAAAATCAAGCACAAACATGGAAGAATGATGAGACAAATGGAAGAAGGTTTGCGACACAAAATCACTCTTGTATCCAAGTACCAACAAGGGTGACAAGGGTCATCCAGGAACACATAACACAATCATGAGGGAACACATCACAACACACATATCTAATCTAAAGGTAAAGAAGAGGCCTCACCCTAACATTCATCAACCAAGAGGTCGTCTTCTTCCCAATCTAGATCATTATAAGGGGAAGGAGGATGAGCCTGCAAAGGTGGAATATTAAGGGGAGGAGCTTCCAACCCTCCCGCAATAAGGGCTAAGGAAGAAGGCCCCGTATGGTCTTCTCCACTAGGATCTTGTGAAGCTATGGTTAACAATTTTGCAAATATCACTAACAAGGCCAGAACTTCATTCTAATAGTTAAACATGCACTTTACTGGAGTACCATGTCATACCTTAGTAGACAAAGAGGGTTACGCCTGAGGTTCACTGCTTGGCTCACTGAATGACTTGGGAGTGGTGACAAACTTAGGGGAAGCTAAGACTTGTTCCGTCACTAAGATAGAACAAGCCAGTACATGACCACCCTTTGCAGAAGGTGGGATCCTCTTACGCCCTACATTGTTGGAAGGGCCATCCCCTACCTTCTGCTTTGTGAAGGGATGTGAACTCCCCACAAATGAGGCAAGAGGCATGGAAGAAGAGGAGGAAGAGAAAACCATGATAGATACCACTAAAGTAGTTGACATATACATGGGTTTAGATAATGGTGGGATGTCTAGAAGGGACATCAATAGGGGAAGCTTAGTTGAAGGAGCGATAAACACCTACACCTTTTTGGGGTCAAGTGCACTTATACTCACAGCAAGAGCCAAAAGCGAGACTATACTCGATTGAGTAGAAGTAGAGGGGAGGAGAGAGGAGGATGCATTAGGAGGCCTTGAAATAGGGGCGATCGACTCCTCTTCCTTCTTCTACAAAGCAACCTACTCAATTACTAGAGCCTTTCACTAGTGCTTGCGCTCACACGCAAGGTGGTTTCTACAACTCTTCAAACTAGAGGTCAAGGGCTGCGAAGGGATGGAAGGCTCCTTCTCAACCATGGGAGTGTCTGCTATAGCCATTTCTAGCAAAGGGTCAAACTCCTAAATGAGAGCAGGAGGAGCAGGTTGAGAAACAACAGGGGGAGTCAGATCTAATGCATCAGTAGTAGGTCTCAAGTCCCATTTACTACTTTGGGATAAAAAGTGGAGGGAGGTCGTGGAGGCTGAGACATAGGGGATTCCCCATAGGGACCCTTCCTTCTACCATATTGAATGGGCCTAGGGTCCGTGTGAAAAATAAGAAGCTCGAACATGAGACACTTGGGCTTTAACCAAGCGAGCACCATAGGATTCTCTCACAGATGTGGAACATAATCTAATGGTGCCATAGTAGGGCAAGAGAAAGCATCAAACTGAACAACAAAAGAGGAAGAAGAGGGACCCTTAAATGGATTTTCTTCTTCTCTTTTACAGACCTTTGTGGCATCACTGTTAGCTTTCAAACAAGCCCTATGCGAAACAACATAAGGTGATGGAGGGTACACCACTTTAGGCGTGAAGCACCCTTTCTTGTACTTTTGATATGTCTCATACAAGAGATCCTTCCTAGGTGAGAGAGGACCAATGGGTGCAGGTCAAAAGTGATCTAAACAATAACTGCCACATGCAACCAATGGTCTATTACCGGTGTCATGGATCACATGCACAAAACCCTCATGAATAAATTTTAAACATTTGTGCACAACCAAGGGAACTACAGTCATAGCTACTAACTAGGGGATACCCAGCTTCACTCTGAAGAGTTTTAACCTCGGGATTATGTCAAATAGTAGGTTTACGGATTTAGGTCTGACAAGGACTGACAAAATGATACTACCAAGAGGAGGTACGAAAATTCTATTATGTGTACAAATGATGCTCACAGGTGCATCGTAACCATCTTTGTGAAGGAAGTTAATTAACATAATCTCCTTGGTTATAATGTTCACTTGAGACATCAAGTCAACAAGAACACCTGCTATAGTGTTCCTGTTGATTCGCGCAGGGATATAAAGAGGAGATGGTTCTCTATTGAAGCCCATCAACAAGTCCTGCAAGGTGAAAGTTATACCTATACTACTACTTGTAGGCTACATAGAGGGGTTAGACAGATATAGAAAAGAGGCCATCACGCACACTGAATGATACTGTCACAAATGCCCCCAAGGGTTTGAAAGAGGTCAGTTACCTAGTTAAAAGGTTTCACTCCGAAATACTTACAGAACCTTCCAATTACGTCTACTAAGGGTCACAGACTATTTTTTAAGGAATAAAAGCCTCACAACACTCACACCTACAATGCTCCTAGAACACAAGGAAAGGAGCCTTCAGTACTGCCAAATGAAACCAAAATGGTTCATGATGGGTTCACCAAAAATTTAAGAGAGGGGGACCAACCATGTCAAGGCTCCAGGTCACAGAGAGCTGAGAGCAGAGGGCTGCCCTAACTTATCTCACTCTAAAAGATGTATTGGGGTAAGGATAGAGAATGATGAGCACTATAATGTGCTTCTACCACCCTACAGGTCTTGAACTTAGGTTTCGACTAGGTGAGCCAGTTTTTGGAGTTGGTACTATGTCCCAAACAACTCTCTGTGCGAGGATGGCAATGCACTTCTAGAACGATAGCGTGACACACTAGAGTCTCTCAGGTGTGTTGGCGTCCATACAGTCAAAAAATAGTGAACACAATACAAACTGCCTAAGAACTAACTGATAGCCCAGGTACTTGGTTTTGACAAGAAAAACAAAATGATAAAGTAGGAGAGATAAAGATGAAGATGATAAAGTAGTTAGATAAAAGATAGGGTGATAAAGATAATCTCCCAAAAGTGTTTGTTCGCTAACTAGCTCCAAACATACTTTCACCTACACACAAGCAAGAAGGGGGAAATTATTGGGGCTGTATAAGGGTTTGCCTTAGTCAGACCCTCATTTTGGTTTTTCCACCTCCATGGATAGCCAAAAAGCAATGAAGTGGAATATGTGATAAAGGAAAGAAAGGAGAGCAATACACACTACAAAAAATTACAATGCTACTCAACCAAATCACAAAGCAGAGAAGTGAAATGTTACCACCTCCACCCAAAATCTCACTAGCCAATGAAGGAGAATATGGACTTGGCAAGGTCACCATAGTCGCAAATGTGATGAAAGGAGGTTTCACAAGACTCCAAGCCCACGCTTCTATGGCTTGCTTCACATTTGCAATGTGGAGTTGATGGAGTACTAAAATTTTGCTTGAGAGTGAAGTGAAATGGAAAGAGTGCTAGGAGAATGTGAATCTATTTCTTCTAGCTTGAAACGAGATGAGGTTTTTGAAGGTGGGATGGGAAGAATCTTCCATTTTTGGGGTCAATTGGTTAAAGAGGGATGTTACAAATTGACCCCAATCAAGAGTGTAATGCCTCTACCAACTTTAGATGTGGGAATCCGTTAGGGGTCCGGTACCGTGTCGCGCAAACATATGCTAGTTGTGTGTGCGTCCCCAACAAAAATTCTCTCACTGACACAAAGGATAGATTCCAAGTGGAAGGAAAGCGATTGGGTTATGTGGAATTTTTCCTTCAGATTTTATTTTCTAAGGTGAGGGTGTATGAAAGGGGAATTTGTGTAAGGAGTGCAAATTCACTCCTATAAAATACTCATAAATGAAATCCACATGTATAGCAATAGAAGATTAGATGATTATTAGTATCATCTTTTCCATCATACATGTTGTAAATATAAGTTCTACAAATCACATGGGCTATGAATATGTCAAAATCTCAAATTTGTAATAGGTTTATGTCTAGGATAAAAAAAATTGTCATCTTGCCCATTATTTTTGGCATTTTATTTCTTATCTATCTGATCAATTTTTTAAATCAATGTACATCCAAGACAAAGGATGGTATAGTGAGTAGGTAAGGATGGGGACCAATATCATGTGTTTTAGTATTGGCATGAGATGTACAACTGGGGGGATAGAGGAACTAGCAGTTTGGGTCACTAGAATGTAGCAATTGAGTAATTTAAGGGTAAAAAGGGAATTAAAAGCATTATAAATGTATATGTTGCTTGAATAAGTGGTGTAATAAGAGGATCAGTGGTAGAAAAGAAAAGAGGTGTGGAAAAATTTTAGCATGTGACATCACTAAAGGGCTGAATAATAGTAATAGATGAGGTACTAGGGTTTATGGTAAAATTTATAATAGCTATTCATTCTATGGTAGAGGTATGAATACAAGTAGATATAACATCTTTAATAGGTATTAGAATATATAGCTTGTATATTCTCATTCCCATCTTCATGATTTAAAAACACCAAATGAAATATACCTACAAATTGTGTAAGATTCTTCACATTTTTCAAACTAGCAAGTTGAGTTGTAAAATCTTATATATTCACTTGAGCCCCATTATGATAATCTTCACCTAAGATCTTATAATAGTATGACTATGTTAAATATATATGTCATCGAATTGGGCAACCACATTAGGATTTAGGTGAGGGATTATTCTTAATGGGAATTGAAGATCTTAGGAATCCTTTGAAATAAATAATAATACAAGTCAAAGGGATATTGTAAATCATATGTGGACAAAGATTTTGGCATCCTAATGCTCTCTAACACTTCTAGGGTTTTTCACCTAAAAGGAGAGAGATGGGCCAAAATGGGCAATGCCTACACTCAAGATTAATGTAAATGAGTTGAAATATGTCTAATTATGATGTAATAATGCATTTATCTAAAAAGAAAATTATTTAATAATGCAAAACCTAAGAAATGTAAAGCGTTGGAAAACACACTGTGATATGAAAAAATACCTAAAAATGCAAGTAAATGATTAAATAACTAAACATGATTGGAAAGGTGCACCTGGCATCCAAAATCTGATGTGGAGAGGTTCTATAATCTTGTGGAATTAACTGAAAATGCTGATTGGGGCACTTACGCCAGGTCGGGTGACTTAGTCCTAGTTTCAGGAAAACTGCCCAGAAACCCGTTTCGACCAAATGGGTATCCAAATCTACAAAAACCTCTCACAAATAGGTCAAGTGGTACTCAGTTTCCACTTTTGGTGACTTAGTCCGCTTCTAAATTTTTGAAAATTTGAAAGTGGAAATGAAAGCCCTTGGTCAACACTTTGGTTCCCTATAGGTGTCTGCTTCTGAAACTCTGATTTTTGGGCTTGAAAGTGACTTTTGGTTGACATTTTGGCTTGGTCAACAAGGAGATGTCTTCAACAAGTCCTCAACTTTATCTTCAATGATCTTCAAACCCTCCAAGTGTTTAAATTTGCAAACACATAATGAAAGAGAAGGAAATGGTGAATGTTAGCGCATGGGGGTTTGCCTTGGTCAAACCCATTTTTAGGTAATTAAACCTAATGAAGAAAGAATATGATGAAGCATGAAAAAATGGAGTTAATACCTTACCATGATGTTTGATATTGAATTTTTGTAGCAAAACATGAAGAATCTTCCCTTGAATGTCCTTAGAAGCTATCTTGATGACTTGCAATGATAAAACCCTGGCTTGCTTGACTTGATAACACGATGAATGATGGATGAATGATGATGAGTTATGAACTAGGTCAAATGAGATGGAAAACCCTATATTTATAAACAATTATGCCCTAATTCCCAAAAATACCTCATCACAAGTCGACCTTAGGTCTTAAGGAATAAAAACCCAAAAGAAATTTAATTTTATTGTGATTTTTGAGCCAAATGGGACTAAGTCGCCACCAATGACATAGTCCACTTGGGAATTTTTAAGTGGATTTCAGGAATTGTGATAATTTAAATAATGTTTATCGGGTTCTTCTTCAACACCACACTTAATTAAGGCCTGTAAGTGTATAAAGGGGCCATTTAAAGCATAAGAAAGGTGTAAATATTGATGACAAGCCTAAGAAAGTGTGAAATTTTGTTACAAGACTTTACAACACTTTGAAATAGGTCTTGGTAAGGTTATTTAGGTGAATTATAATATTATGGTCTTAGAAAAGTGTGAAGATGTGTTGTACAACACCTTTGCAAGACATCAATAAATGCATTTTATTTAATTTGCAAGGGATCAAGACCTAATGTGGATGTGTAAAACACCTCACAACACCAAATCAAGGTCTCATTAAGTCCAATTTGTCTTCAATTATTCCCATATCAAGCAAAGTAAAAAAGGGATACTTTTTCTGTGTCCACAGTTAGCCCCCACTTTAGTGATAGGATTAACTTGCTTCAAACTCATACTAAAGTAGACATTCAAGAAGAGTCCAATTGTACCAATGAAAATGAAAAAGGATGAAAAAGATCAAAGGAGGTTGTGTAAGCCCCCAAGATCCAAGATCCTAAGTCAAGCCAACATAAATGCAAGAGGACACACACAAGGTGAATGTTTTGCAGGAAGAAAAGATACATGATCATACAATGGCAAGAACTAGAAGGAAATGAAAATGGGGTGGATCAAGCTTTGACTGTTTGTCCGACACATTGTGGATTAGATATAGGCTTGTTTGTTCAGAAAAAGAGATGTATACTCACTCTGGGGTGACGAAACTTTTGGCTGTCTGCCAGATGAGAAGGCCCAAGTATATTCACTTTGGGGCCACAAAACTTTTGGTTGTCTGTGGGGTGAAAAATACACAACATACTCACTTTGGGGCCACGAAACTTCTGGTTTTCCATGGGGTGAGAAATAGACAACATACTCACTCTAGGGCCACGCAACTTCTGGTTGTCCGTAGGGTGAGAAATCCACAAGATGGCTATGGGGAAAAGTCACGCCTCAGAATGGGCTTCCCGCTCAACCATATCAAAGTTATACCTTCTGATAACTTTAATAGGGTGCCACAAAGGAAAATGATTTTAAAGCTCTATGAGGTAAGAAAAACATTGTATGCTTCACTCATAGACATTGTAAATACAAGATAGTGCAATGGATTTTCAAAGGGATTTCACAAGGTCTCATCTTAGGGAACATCATGCCTAATGTTTCCAAGAGAGGAAAAGTGCAAATGGTCTCATCTTGTTTCCAAGAGAGGACAAACATAAGGTCTCATCCTGGGAAACATTGTACCTAATGTTTCCAAGAGAGGAAATCACAAGAAAAAGAAAATCACACAATGAAATGTGAGTGTGGATGTATGCCCCCACTTTAAAGCGGTTGCTAACACCAGTAATGTGAGCAATTTCTTTAAAGTAGATGAAGGATACATGAGATCTTACTCAAAAAGCCCTATGCCAAGTAATATGTTTTCAAGAAGCTTCGTCGTGAAAAAGGTAGTATGTCATAAGCGAGACAACTTAAGGCATGTTGTCCACATCCCAAGATTTCTCTTATATGTTCATGAAAGGCTAACGACTAGCCAAAAGAGGCAATGACAAGTGACATATGAGGACTAGGCTACCTAGCCCCTTGCCTCCACTGAGTGCGAGACAAGGGTGAGCCAAAACGAAATGTATGCTAGAGTGAAAATCGGTATCAATTAGAGGAATTAGGTGTCCCCACATGAGGAAGAATACCAAACTCCTGAAAATGTTGGATTTTATGACTCAAAGCCTTACAATCATTAGTAGAATGACCATGAACTTTATGATAGGTACAATATGAAGTCTTGTAATAGAATTTCTTTTGAGTTCTTGGATGAAGGGTGATCAAGTTATCTTGGAGAAGTCTTGACAATATACCCTCTTAATCAATGGTAGAAGGTGGTCATGTAATTTTTGACAAAGATGTCTCTTGCTTAGTACTAGATGTCATATGTACGTAATACTCTTTAGATTGTGAGATTTTGTTCGCTCCTTTATAGGACGGTGTAAAATAAAACAAATTAAATTTATTAGTATTTTGCGTGATGACATTGACATTAAGCGAAGAGTTCTTTGTTTGTTTCATGTTTTGGAAAGGAGAACTTTCAAGACCACTAGTGTCTATCATTTCAGGGTGTACGATGGTTAAAGTTGTCTTAGAAGGATGTTTTGTGATACTATTGATGTTGAGGGAAGGCCTGATTACTTCTATCAAAGGACAATAACCAAGACCATGAGTTTTTCCTTGAGTGTTAGGATCAATGGAGACATGGATACCTTTCTCTCTAGCACCACATCATTTTCCACTATAGCCAAGTTGTTTCATAAGTTCATAACCTTTTCCATAAATCTTTTTCATTGCATTTGAATCGAGTGGTTGTTCATTTTTGTGCTCATCAAAGGTCATGTTGTATAATTTGTTATGTTTTGGTCTAAAGTGGTTGAGGTGAATGATTGCAAAGGATCATCCGAATTTTGTGTTGTCATGATTTCTTTTTTGTTTTTCATATTTGAATCTTTGTTTATGATCTCGTACTCATCCATGAGTGTTTCTGTGAATTCTAAAGAACCCCAATCATCATCTAATATCTTTGAGTGTTGTTCTTTATTTTTTGGGTTGTATGGGTTCCATGTGTGTAGTGGATATTGATGTGTTTAAATGATGCATGTTTTTTTTCTCAATGTTCAAATGACTATTGGGATTAGGGTATGCTTCAAGGATGTGCACTTTGTTTTTATAGATATATTTCATTTTTCGATGAAGAGTGGAAGGAACATCATTCATTACATGAATCCATGGTCTACCTAAGATAATATTACATGAAAGTTTATGAGGCATAACATGGATTGGTGTATTCAATGTGGCCAATCCAACTGTAAGAGGTATAATGATCACCCCAAGCGGTTTCGTTTTGACAATGTAAAATCCCTTAATAGATAAAGAATCAAGTTGAATGTTCAATTGATCAATGCCAAGCCTATCTAGAAGGCTCACACTATACACATTAACCCCTGAGCCAGTGTCAACAAGGGTTCACTTTATCCCTTTTGTTTTGTATTGATATATGAACATGAAAGCATGATTTTGTTTTTGCATTTCCAAAGTGGGGAGTTCACTTTGGTGGAAAACAATGTCAACATTTAATCCTTGAAACATGGCTACTATGTCATTTGGTTGTACATCAGAAGGGATAGAAACTTGTTGTAAGGTCATTTCAAGCATAGTGTAATAGGTAGGTGAATTTTAAAGAAGGTCCCAAAAGGATATCTTTGCGGGAGTGCTCTTAAGTTGTTCAATGAGATCGTACTCCCTTAATCGAGGAGCAGGAGGAAAATTAGGTAAAGGTAGGGAAGTTAGGGTTGGTTGTTGTGTGGATGGATTGTTTTGAGTGTTATATGTATGAGAAACGGTAGTATGACTCAATTGTTGCGACACACAATTTTGAGGTGGGTAGAGGGTGAATTCAGGTTTAAGTGGAGTTTTATGTGACAAAGAGTAAAGGATGAGTTCAGGTTGTCATGGAGTTTGTTGTTTGTGTGAAGGTGGGTAGAGAATTAGAGGGTTCTTAGGATGTCCCATGAGGTATCTATGAGGTCCATTGATTGAGGGGGATCTAATGGACACTTGCACATTCATAACCTCAATAGTCTTAGTTTGATGTATCTCTAATAAGGGGCAATCTAGAATCACCTATTTATCTAAGGAAGACACCTTACTATGGTTTTCATTTACGAGAACCATAATATTCTCCCTAGGAGGAGAGTTTTTAGGAGAACTAATAATCAAATTTTCTTGGCATTCATGAATTTTTTCTTCTAAAATGACTTCATGGCATGTAGGGGAATGATCAATGGTTGAATTTTCATTTTGATTGGGAATGGGAAGATGAGTGGAAGATTCTATGTGATTATCATTTTGTTGTAACGTCACCTTCTCTTGCTCCATATTATCTACCCCAATAGGAGAGATTGCAAGATGGTTATCCAAGGTTGAAGTTTGTAAAGTAGCTTCATCACAAGTGGGGTAGGCATCAAGAGAAGGAACGCTATGATTTTCAAATAGATTGCCCAAACACTTGGAGCATTAGGGAATGGAGGGTAAAGATTCTCAAGACTCTTAATAGGTATATCTTCTAACACCAACCTATCCTCTTTGAATTAAGGAGGGAGATTAGAAGAAGAGAAATGTTGATTGTTATGGTTAGAGAGACTATTTAGGAATGTTTCTATGATCTCATGTTCTTGTTGTTCAAAATATTCCAAAGGGGAATGAGGAGATGGACAATAAAGACCCTCAATACCTTTGGTACTAATTAGAGAGGTATTGGGAGAAGAGCAAGTATGACTATCATGATCAATGATAAGTTTAGTCCTTTGTGATAGAGCCCTCAAATTCTTGACATTTTGAGACTTTTTGTGCTTGATGTTGACATGTCATATGTTCCACATTGGTAGGGTTCAAGGGTTTAAATGCTTAGCTAGTCTTGTCTTCAATTAATCCATGTTTGATCCTTGAATGATCTATTTTTGTGTTGACTCATCTTCCCGGTTGCCGGTCATGTAATTTGTCTTTTGAGTCATGGTTACATGTTCCTTACCAGCCCCTCAGCTAGGTTGTTCGGTCATTGCAGGGTTGCAAACTGTCGTTATTTTCCCAAAGTCCAATTTTAATATTTTATCATTATGACTTAAGCTTAATTCATTGGTTCCTAAGGGTAATTTCTCATTGTCCTAGTCAAGGCCCACTTTTATGAATGACTTTGTTTCATGTGCAGGTTGAGAAATCACCAGATCATGGGATTCCATCTGGACCATTCCTTGTTGGCTCATCTGTCTGAAGTGAATGCAATTTAACTACTGTGAGGTTAGCAAAATGTCGCCACGTGTAAATGGGCCCACCGTTACATCGCATCCCAACACCCGAAGCTTTGGGATTAACATTGGCAATTGAGCAAGGAAACATGATCACCACTATTCCCTGCTAGCTCATGAAGGTAAGTAGCAAGTTCTTTAAAAGAAGCGAGACCCATGAGAAGCTTCCACGTGTACTCTACGGCTACTGGCAGGTGGAGCCCACAAGCACACAAAAAATGTCTAGTTAGCGGATTTCTATTGGCTATTCATTTGAGCTGGAATGACGTTGTGAATTCAAATGGTATTGACTCAATCCGAGTCATTCAAGATGCCTAGCTCAACTAAAAATCAATGACACCATTCAAAAGCTACAAAGTACACCCATTGAAATTTATTTGCTTTGCGCGAGTGAACATTAATGGTGGAGGTAACCTATAAACCTATTCAATTCCATTAAGAAAATATGTGTTCAACCAATTCTTACTTATTTTGGGTTTGAGGACGTGTCTGAGGTGATACAAATAGTTGAGAAGAAAATTGAAAAAGTCATCTCGACTTGTATTAGGGTTTTATCACGATTGAAAGTAGTAAGTACAAAAAAAAAAAAAAATCATACATTTTTCAATTTTCTGAGTTAGGGCTTGCCTTTAATCTGCTTTAAAATGAGTGTGTTTCATCATTTTTCTTTCATTGCTTTAAATTTGGATTAATCTTTTCTTTTAGAAGTTATAGCCCTGTAAATTGTCTAGAATTAGCACTCGTCCTAAGTTATAAATTGTAATTTGAAGTTGAATAGTTAAAATTGCTCTGTTAGAAATTTTGTATGCACAAGCCTATTGCTCCCAAAATACAATGTCCTTCTTCTTCCACATAGACTAGAACCCTTTCTCAGGATGTGATTGACTTGCTACCCTAGTCTATGAACAAGAAACTAGAGGGAAAGGTCTTGTTTCAGGGCCCTACTATCAATGAAGGGTTGATTGATAAATCTTGTTTCATCAAGGATGTCAAAGTACCTTACACTGGATGGTAGCCATTTCAACACTAGTTCTAGAATAGGAACCTTTGGGGCTCCTTTCAGTAATCCATGGAGGTTGGATATGGGCAAGATGATTATTCCCAATGTGTATAAGGATGTAGATCTCTTGAAGGATATCACCTCAAAATATTACCCGGTTACGAGGGCAGTCAGAACATTTAATGGGGTGGCTATGGTAAAAATAACTAGAGAATAGATTGAAGAAGTCTTTGACTTGCATCAATGGAGTCAACACATGCTCCCTTTGGATATGGATACTATTAGAAAAGATCACAACAATACAAAGGTCTTCATCAGAACAAGGATGTTTCCTCTATATACTATAGTGACTGGTGAGGGGAAACACAGGAGGAAAATTAAGATTGATATAGAGAGCTCGAACCTTTCCCAATGAATTATTTTTCCAGATATTCTAGAAATATTGTGTACTCTCTATACCAAATTAATGGTTCCAATCCACCCAACACATTGCAGAAGGAGTAAAATTACTTGGCCACACATCTGTAACATCCACTGTATAGCATTGTTTATGACTATGGAACTTATCTGGCTGAAGATATCCATAAAGGTTAAGTTGAATTGTAGGAAGGAAAACAATGGGTGAAGTTATGGTGGTACTCATTTTTAATGCATATGCTCTTGTATAAAGGACAAGGAGTTTTTGAGAAGGAGATCACCTTGGAAAGGAAGAAAGAGGATGTTGACCTACTTGTCCAATGTTGGACCTGAATCTTGGATAAATATGAAAAAAGGTACAAATTTGTAATGTTTAGCAATGCTTTTGCATCTAGGATAAGGAGGGACTTGATATATGAACCACCTAGAATTCCCATAGAAATTCATGAATTCTTGAGGCCTAAGGAGATGAGGCCAGATTTGAATTTGAGCCATAATTGGGGAGATATAATTTTGTATCCTGATAAGACAATTTTCAGAGTATATTGTAGTGGTTTTGGCCCATATGTCTTACCTGGAGATGTACCTTTGAGAATAAGATTCCTTGATATCATGAGGCAGTTAGGAGCTTCACAAGTAGCACATTTACCTAAATCAACAAGGATGGGGTCATTCTTTCTAGAATGGATAGTATTTGTATATTACATTCTGAAAAAAGGGACATGGAATCAATTAGAACATTTTTTGGCTCCTTATAAACTGATGAGTACGAGCCCGAGGAATCATGATCCTGAAGGATTCATTGGAAAATTCAAAGAAGATAAGAAAATGGGTAACTTTGTGCATGTTTTTTATTACACTGAGGATGTTATTAGGAATGTCTTTAACTTTGAGGAACAAGAAAGAAAATCCAAATACCTTGCTTATAGAAAAATGTTAGAAGCTAAGTAGAAGAACATTCCCCAATATGACCCTCTACCAAATATTTTTGGTGATTTCAATAAATTTATGCATGTCATGGACAATTTTGAGGGAACAGTGGGAAATCCTGGATAAAGGAAAGGCAATGGTGGTTGAAGAAAGTGTTGAAATGACATTAGAAGAAAGACCTACATATTAGCTACCCAAGCAACTAAGAATATACTCTAGGAGGAAGAAAGCAACAGGTGGGAAAAGAAGCTTAACAACCCCTATCACCTTTGAAGGGCCAAAAGTAGATTCTCCCAAGAGTGCAATGCCACCTCCTCCTACACAAGCCTCTTTTCTTGTAATTGATCTTGATTCACCCCCAAGAAGTTTTTCTCCCCCTAAGAAACCACCTCAAAAGAAGCAAAGGGCTGAGGCCAAAGGAGTGGTTGATTACTCTAACATGGATGAAGATGATATCTATGTCACTCCCAAGGAAATGTAGATAGGAATGCCTCCTCATGAAGGAGAAATTGCTCCAAGTTCCGAATGGAGCATCCTCAGATTGGGAAAACTTGTCATATGTGGATTGAGCACTGCTGATGATTTAAGGGTAGAAGCCAACACAAAGTTTATGGAA
>VDFB02335075.1:0-10061 GCA_007258455.2 Sequoia sempervirens | reverse complement strand
TTGTACCATCGAGGTTTGTAGGAGATAACGATCCCATGTATGGATCGTATAAATGTGAGTTTTGATAACTAAGTGGCATTGTAAGGCTTTGATAGTTTGGTTGACTTGGATTACTCATGATGTATGGATCAAGTTTATATTCCATGTTCTTCTTGTGTTTTGACCTTGTTGCAAAAGTGACCTCTAAGGTGTTTAGGACCAATGATGAGATGACGAATGAAAGAGGTGAATGATATGGGTGTTGAACTTTTTAGGAACTTTAGATCAATGCTAGACTCTTAGGATTTGATTTTGATTAGTTTGATTTGGATAATGAACTTTGTCAATCCCAAGATTTTAGATGTTATCTTAGGATGAACTCATTCAAAAGGGTGATAATTTAACTAAGTATGTGAGTAAGGATTCATCCAGACACACCTAACTAAACAAATGATTTTGATTTGGTTTAGGGATGTACCCAAGTCTAGAATATTGATGTTTCCAAATCTCTAAAGTTGTTTGTGGGATGAGATGATAAATGTTTGGGATGGATGAAATTTTTGATTTTGATCCTAAATGAACCTAACAGGGACCTTGTTTACAAGACCAAGATAGTGAAGAACATGATTTTCTCTAAGAGTAGTTCAAACCAAAAGAACAATGTTTGCATGAAAAACCATATGAAAAAAAGATACCAAGCAATACGTGGGTTCAATTTGAGTTAATCTTGGTTAATGAATTGCTTTTACCATATCTTCACACTTTCTGCTACCTTTCAAACCTAATCAATGTTCATGTCTCAACTCCTTTTCATCCCACAAGGTCCATTATGTGAAAACAAGGAATCAAAGGCATAATTTTCCTATGTTGATCCTTTGTATAGGAGCAAATTGAGATGAAACTAAGTGCTTAGAAGCCTCTAAGGATGAGAATCCCAAGGGAAAGTAATAGCACTTAAATTCCTCAAGGGTATTTACTCCTCCTAAAGGGTTTGAAATTTAATGCTCATGTTGAATGTTTGTTTTTCCAATGTTTTTGATCAAGCAAAGTGTTTTGATTTCAAGAACAAGTACAACCCTATGGATATTTGAGACAATATTTGTTGAGTCCCCACTTGGACAAGTCTAGCTATGCCTACTTTTAGTGGATGGTTAGATTCTTGATCACATAGGCTCCCTATAGTGCACTTCCGCCGGTCATCCAAGTATCAGTACCTATGAATCTCCCATGGCATGCTTTCCATATCTAATAAAAGTCGTAGGCATGGCTTCTGTAATCTCATCATTTTGCACCAACAAATAGATCAAGAATTTTGGGCCATTTTTCTAAAACAAATATTTTAATGTGGGAATTCCATTCGTGGGGGATCATCCATGCGGTGAGAGACCATTGCTTCCCTTCTCATCAGAATAATCCTCGTGATACTGCCTTTCCTCAAGTACCCACACTTATATACCGGCTGGAAATATGCTTGGATTTAGCATGTTCCTAAGCTAGTCGCTCCTGGGTGAGTACTTTTTCCCCAAGGAAAACCTTCTAAGATAAAAAAGAAAAAAGAAAGCAAACACATTCATAGTTTGATCAACCTTCATTTAGAAACAAAGGGAGAACACACACAACATGTTCCACTCACACTCACAAAGTTTTTTCAATTTTAGGATCCCAAATTGAAGTGTGAAGGTAATTAATTACACAACTTAATGTCACCAAAAGCCTTTTGATTCTTAAGATCACTGTGAGGCATGAGAGAAGCTCATACGTCTTTTGATGATATTGCTTTTTTTAATTAATTACAAAAAAATGAAAAAACTCGTTCATTTTAACCTTCAAAGCAATGATTTTGACTTTTTTAAGCATAAAGGAAAAATGAAGATTGATTGTTCAATTGCTAATCCCAAATCATAAATCTAGTAAATTGTCTAAGTTATTTTTAATCCCTTTTGTAGAAAGAAATGGAAATTTTCCTTGATTTTTTAAACCCAAACAAAAATTAGTGAGTCCTAAAGAGCATGAAGGTGACAAAGTCCTTAGAAGTGGGATTCTAATTGCTCCCCAAAGTGTTCAAAAACACTTGATACAATGATGTAATAATTCTTCTTATTTGAATTCCATTCTCCATGATCCTTTAAAACCTACAATACAAGTTCCAAATGTTAGATGAAATCAAGAAACAAGAAGATATGAGGGTTAGATAAATGATTAAGCATAAAAACCCTAAGATTTAGACCAAGTTTCATTATAATTTCTCATTGGGTGAAAATTTTAAAATTTTAACCCTATCAAAGTTGAGAAACACCTACACCATTGGATAGCCTATGAAAGTATACCCCATTTCAAAAAAAAAATCTCTAAAAAAGACCAAAAAATGACCAAGATATGGCCATTTTAAGATTGAGTGCAAATGCAAGAAATCAAAAGCGGCGCAATTTGAAAAGGTCAGTGGTGCAGTTTGAGACCAGCAGTGCAGTTTGAAAAGGTCAACGGTGTAGTTTGAGCCCAACAGTGCAGTTTGAAAATTTGAATTTCTAGGCGGGAAGGCCTCAATGGCGAAGTTTGGAGTTTGAAGCGGTGTTGCATGGCGTCGTTGGGCTGTTAGAAAATTTGTATGGTATCGTTGGACTGTCAGCAGCTCTATTTCCTATAGACACAAAACAACAACAAAAAACCATAGAATTTTATCAAAAAAATGTGTTAAGAACTTGATATTTTCCCTCTTAGCCCCAAAATGTGAATGTCGATTATAGACCTACATAAACACAACAAACAATCACATAATTAGATTCATATGCAAGTTAAACCAAACATTCCCCATAGAATTCATTTACAATGCACAAAATAAGAAATAAATGAACACAACAAAGAAATCTATTAAATCCTATTAAAGCAAGAAAACTCTTAATCCTATGGGGGAATTGGTGTCATTTTGATGTGGAAAATGGCCCTTTCCCAATCCCTTGTAAGCTTTGTGATGACTTGATGAAGACTCGATGCTTCCTTGGAAAAATTCCTGCATAACCTAGCTAAGAAATGATAAAAATGGATGAAGAATGGATGAACTTGATATGAAGATGATAACTTTGCCTCAATTCTCCTCCTCAAATGAGCATTATGATTTTGCATTGATTGTGTCTCCCCTAAACAAATAGAGAAGGTCTCTATTTATAGATGTGAATGATGGAGGATTTGAAAGATATGGAGGATGTGGGACAAAAGATAAACCAATGACAAGATTCCACTTGTCATCATGCTAATGGACAAGGGGGAGCACATTTTGATCAATGTGCCAAAGAGGGGGAGATTTGAAATTCAAAAGATGGCTTGAAGGATGAGGTGAAAGGTGAAGTTAATGTCACATGGCTCAAGAAAAGGACTTGTAAGATGAGTTAAATGCCTTGTTGGAAGGACACATCCTTTTGGAGGGATTTTCAAATTTGAGGAATATTCCAACTATTGATGCCTTTTTGAAAGTAATTAGAGATTTAAATAATTCAAAATAAATGATTTATTGAGCAAGTGGCAAAAGCTAGAGGATGTGACATGGATTAGGATTAGATTAATCAGGTTTTGATTAATTTAATAGGAGATTAGATGATGTGACAATTTTGACTTAGATTTTAGGATTTATTTAAATCAAAATTGAGAGGAATGTGATTTAGACTTAATTAAATAAAGATTTTTTATTTATTTAATTAAAGAGAGATGTTGTTAGCTTAAATTAAATAAGAATTGATTTAATTTAATAAGATGACCTTAGAGATTTAATTAAATAAAAGGGATTATTTAATTAAATAGAGACTATGAGGTTAATTAAATAAAAATGATTTATTTAATTAACAAGAGATGACAACTTAATTAGATAAAATTGATCTAATCCAATTAAGAGAGGAGTTTGATGAAAAGCCGAGAAGATGATTAAGGAGGAAACGATGTTAGAAAATTAGGATCAGGTGTGTAACATCAATCAGTACATTTTCCATGTTCACAAGGAGTAATACAAGCATCAATGATATAATGTAAACCAATGATGACCTGAGTACTACTTTCATGATTTTTGATATTGCAAGTTAACACAAGCATCTAGGTATAACTAAACTGAGATGACCTAAGCATTTCTTGCGTAAATAGACAAGAATCAATCATTTTGTTATGTGAATTCCAATGTCATCGATACTTTGTAGAGCACATCTCTAACAATTCACAATAATAATGATCAACTCACGCATGCGAGACAAAGAAAATACTATTCTTCCTAACTTCTCTAGTTCAATACATCATTGAGTTGTCTAAAAGAATGATAACACATCAGTACAACATTTGAACATTCAAGCCAAGCAGCAAAATCATGATTCAAAAAGAGTATCATCCATCTATAGTTGTTTGGATTGATATGATTTCAGCCGTTTTGATGTGGATGGTTGATTTCCTAAAATTTTTGATGTTTGATGTATGTTCAATGTTGATTTTCCCTATGATCATTGTGTTTTCTTTGTTGTCATACTATTGTTTTTCCATTTGTTTAAGCTCAAGTTTATTGCCCCCA
The DNA here is from genome assembly GCA_007258455.2 of Sequoia sempervirens. Classification (NCBI taxonomy): domain Eukaryota; kingdom Viridiplantae; phylum Streptophyta; class Pinopsida; order Cupressales; family Cupressaceae; genus Sequoia; species Sequoia sempervirens. The sequence goes on along the minus strand of VDFB02335075.1, from coordinate 5,542 downwards.
GTGAGTTCAGGATTTTCCCCCAAGCTAGGGTGAGACACGACCATGTTGTCAGGATATGTACAAGAGGTCCTTCTACAAAAGATAAACTGAATGATGGCAAAAGTGTAAGATCAAGACATATCACAAATAGATGGAAAAGCTAGTTTAAATCAAAAGTAGCCCCTGTTTCCAGGTTTTCACTACATGTTTTTATTGCACTTCGCACTTTTATGATTTTTGGCATTTTCTTTCATTTTTTTTCTTTTTCTTTTGTTTTTCATCATTTTTTTTTTCTATCACCAAGACGCCTATTTTCTAGGTTTTCATCAAAGCAACCATTTTCCCATGCACTAGATGATTTAGGTATAAAATTTCCTAACATGGATACTGTTGATAGGTTCATCAAACAAATCACCTTCAGGTGTAGACAACCGATAGGCTCAAGATCCATAGATGGATATGATAACAAAAGGACCTAGCCAGTTAGGTTCAAACTTCCCTTTCTTTTCTCTATCTTGTTGATTTTGAAGGTTTTCTTTTACGACCAAATCACCAACCTAAAATGTTCTAGGTTTTCCCTTGTGATTGTAAATTCTAGACATTCTTTGTTGATATTCCTTCAAATGGTTCACAACTTGTTGATGACATTCATCCAGCTAGCTTCCAGCCTTGAAGTCTAGACACTTCTATAATCCTATCTAAAATAATTCTCAAAGGACAATAATGTAGTGATGGTATTTCAACCTCAATAGGTAGTATTGTTTGGCCCCATATACCAAGCGCATATGGTGTAGCTCCTATAGGTGTTTTGATGTAGGTTCGTATACCGGAGAGCAGGATGTAATTGAACATGTCAATCACATCCAACATCATTGATACTTCTTCAAGATTTTCAAAATAGTTTGTTTGAGGCCTCTCACACATTTCCTTTGAGGATAATACGGGTAAGTTGAAAACAATGTTGATATGAAACCACACAACTCCTAAACATCCCCGCATTCTAAAAGGTTGACTATTTTCTCGCGATAATGGATCTGAGGAATTCCATACCTACATATGAGGTAATTCAGTATGAAAGAAGAAATCTATTTTCTAGTGATTTTTGTCAAGGGAGCTACTTCTATCAACTTTGTAAAGTGCTTTGTTGTTGTGATTATAAATTTGTGTCCATTAGATTAAGATAAATTAATCTTTCCTACCAGGTCTAGTCCCCATTGATAAAAAGGCTAGGTTGAAGTGAATGGTTACAATTCTTGTGCCAGTGCATTGATTAGGTTACCATGCATTTGACATTTTTTGCACTTATTAACAAACTAAAAAGACTCCTTCTCCATGTTTGGCCTGTAATACCCCAAACGAAGGACTTTCTTCACTAGGGTTAGTCCACTTGAATGAGTTCCACAAATACCTTCATGAACCTCATGTACAGTTGTCTCAGACTCTTTATGTTCTAGACACTAAAGAAGAGTACCATCTAGAACATGACAGTAAAGTATGTCATCAATTAAGGTATGTCATGTAGTTTGGTGAATGGAGTTATGTTTCTGGTTTCTAGAAAGATCGGGAGGAAGGATATTGTCCTTTAGGTAAGTGTAGGTCTTTCCATAAATTGAGGATTCAATGTCAACTAATTGGCATATGGTTTGAGATTCTGGATTATCATAATCAGGGTTAGACAATTGTTCCACCATAAACTCATAATGACCTCGCTTTTCTAGCAACTATAAGAGAGAAGCAATCATCGCCATAGCATCTACAACTTTATTTTCTACCCTTGGAATCTATTCAAACTTGATATCCACAAAGTACTTTTTGAGATCATCCACCATTTTTTTATACAGCATCAACTTCTCATCTTTTGTATGATATTCATCATTTACCTGATAAATGACTAGTTGTGAATCTCCATATACTTTTAGCTCTATGATTTTCCATTCAATTGCCACTTTGATGCCAATAATTAATGCCTCATATTCAGCTACATTTTTGTACATAGAAACACGCATTTATAGGACTTTGGGATGGTATGTCCTTGAGGTGTAACAAACAAAATTCCTGCACCTGACCCACATTGTGTGTATGACCCATCAAAATAAAGCCTCCATTGGTGTGTTGTCATAGTAAGAAAGTTTGCATCAGGAAACTCAATGTTCATCAAATGATCATCTAGTAATGGAGCTTCAGCTAATTGATCGGCTATCACTTGACCCTTGATGGCTCTTCGATCCACATACTGGATATCAAATTCACTCAATATCATGACCCACTTGGCTAATCTTCCTATTAGAGCTGCCTTGTTGAGTAAACACTTTAATAGATCAATCTTTGCTATGAGTTTGACTATGTGCATTAACATGTAATGCCACAATTGTTGGGTAGCAAATACCACCGCCAAACAAGCTTTTTCAATGAAGGTGTAATTTATCTCATAACCATTCAAAGTCCTATTGATATAATAGATAGCCTGTTCTTGTCCCTCAAGATCTTGCTATGCTAATAGAGCTCCCAAAGAAATCTTAGTTGTTGCAATGTATAGTAATATGGGTCTCTCTTTTGTAGGTGGCATCAATATGGGGGGTGACATCAGATATTGCTTTATGTGATTGAAAGTTATTTCACATCCTTGATCCCATTTGAAAGAGGCATTCTTATGTAGAAAATGATTGAAGGGATGGCTTTTGTCTGCCAATTGGGAGATAAACCTCCTAATTGATTGTAGCCTGCCTTGTAGAGATCATAGTTGACTGATATTCTTTAGTGGCAACATTTCCATTATTGCCTAGACCTTGGTGAGATCCACTTCGATGCCTTTTCTAAACTATGTATCCTAGAAGCTTTGTTGATGTAACACCAAACAATGCATTTTAGGATTTTAATACGATATTGAACTCTCTAGTCTAGTGCAAATATTTTTCCTAGGATTCCTCGCATGTCCTTCTTTGGCATATGACTTTGCTAATATATCACCAATCTTCCATAAAATTATGCATCATGTCATGGAAAATGGTGGTCATTGCTCATTGATATGTAGCTCTTGTGTTTTTCAAACCAAAGGCATGACATTCCAGCAAAACATTCCCCATGTACACATGAATGTTTGTTTCTTTCTAGCTGATCCTCCGGTGCTATTTTTATTTGGTTATATCTTGAGAAGCCATCCATTTGTGACAACATGGCATGTCCTTCTATTAAGTCCACAATAATGTTAATGTTTGGTAAAGGAAAATCATCCTTTGGACATGCCTTATTTAGATCTCTAAAATTTGTGCATATTCTAATACTATTATCTGGTTTAGATATAGGTACAATATTAGAAATCCACTCAACATAATCAATAGACCTGATGAATCCTGCATCTAACAACTTTTTCAGCTCAACTTTTACCATCAAGGCAATATGCCGATGCATTTTCCTTAGTTTTTGTTTCACAGGTTTTATCCTAGATGGTAGAGATAAATGATGTATTAGAAGATCTAGATCTAAACCTGGCATATCAAAGTAAGACCAAGCAAAGTTAATGTGTCTTTCTTCAAAGAACTTGGTGAATTCTAGCTTTTCTTGTTTAGCCATAGATGCTACCAGATGTAGAGTCTTTATTTTTTCTATTGTGCCAATATTAATAGACTATGTAGGCTCCACTAATACTAATGATCTTTCATGATAGTGTTCTAGAAGGGTGTCAAATCTCCCATATTTTGGTGCCTCAGAGAGGTTTTCACCATCATGTGTTCTTTATTTTTACTTTTTCGAGATCTAATGTTGCCATTAAATGGTTTTCACCATTAGATCCATTATTCATGTTTTCAATTTTGCAACTGAAAGATTTGACACCCTCCCGACTTGAAGCGTCATTATGAGAATTATGATTAGAACTTGTGTCAGGTTTGTCACAACAAAGGAAATTTACGATAGCATCATCATTTGCAAAGATAGGAATATTGATAGGTTCAGGTGGTTCCCAGTTGATAAGTTTAGGATGCATTAAGGGTAAAAGGTCATCAGATTGGCTAAGGTCAACGAAAGTAAGGGTTTTGATAGCAATGTTGTCAAATTTTTCAGTGGTGATGTCAAGATCTATGATATTACTCTCCTCCAAGTCATCTATCTCACTCGATATTTGTCCATCCTCACTTGAGTAATCGATATTTTGTGATCCAAATACAAGGGGTCTAGTCCCTGAGCTTTGTCCCTCCTCGTGTGTGGGTGCATACTCTTTTATGACATCAATTGGTATGTCCTTGTATGATGCTTCAGATAAAGAATCCCACTCATAATCATTGGAATCTATTTCAGAACTATCCTGCATTTGAAGGATTATTTCTACAACTCTATGAGTGTTTTCTTCTTTTGTTTCCCCTATATAACCCAATCATGTCTTGTCCTTTGGCTAAAGTGTGAGAGGTTGGATGGGTTCTACAATGCCTTCTTTTCTTTTTCCAATAGGCCCTTGTCCGTCATACCCCATTTTCTCTAATATTGTTTTTCCCTTTCCATATTGATTTGTCTTTATACTGATATTTTCCGATGTAGATGCTTCCTCATCTTTGTAGAGCCAATTGAGGATGGCCTTATCTTCAAATTCATCCTCTAAAGTACCTACCTTTACAAATCTATCATTTAAAACCATAGTAGGTTGTGATGATGGTTGTGTTGATGTTGATGGTTGCCCATATGATCTTGGAGATGGGAACAACTATGAAAAACACAAAGATTGTTCAATGGAATACTCTCCCATGCCTTTGTCTTCTAACTGGATCTTTTCTTTGAATTTTTTTGATAAAGAATCCAGTTGAGCTTCATTGTTTGATGGAGCGGAGTCAGCAACACTTGTCTCTTTTGACTGGTCCTTGTTTTCAACCCATTTAGATTCAACGTTTAGTTTCCTCTCATCGTTGGATGAACTAGAAGTGTTTGCTTCCCTATTATGGGGCACAAAAGTGTCATGAGCTATTTTAAGCATGCTACAATATTGGGGATTGTTGTAGTCAGCTGAAATAGTGATTTCTTGTCCATTGACAGGAAACTTTAAACACTGATGATAAGTTGAAGGTACTGCTTGCATTTCATGAATCCAGGGACGTCCCAAGAGTATATTATAAGTCAGCTCTTTGTCTAACACTTGGAAAACAATTCTTCACAATCAGTCCCAGTTGAATAGGAAACACAATCAATCCCTTGGTGGATCTCTCTTCTTCATCATAGGCTTTTATTGTGATTTTCCTTTTGGCATCAATAGCATTATCAGAATATCCTAGTGCACGGATCAATTTTAAAGTGCAAATGTTTAAACCAGCTCCACCATCTATTAGGACACATTTAACCCGGTGTTTGTGGATTAAGACTTCAATATGAAGGGCGGCATTATGCGGATGAGTAAGTGATACATCATCTTGTTCAGAAAATGATAGGTAGTGAGGCGTGGTTAAGTGTCCCACCATAGCTTGGAATTGACAAACATCTAGATTATTGGGTACTGGTGTGGCCACAAGAGCTTGTTCCAAAACCTTCTTATGAGATGGTGAGATTTTAAGGAGTTCCAAAATTGATATTTGTGCTGGTATTT
>VDFB02335074.1:0-60122 GCA_007258455.2 Sequoia sempervirens | reverse complement strand
ATTAATTAAATAAAGTTGTCCAATAAAGCAAATTTTATGGATGACTTTAATTAATTTAATAAAGCGACTTAAATGTTCTAAAATAAAAATATTATAAAGTCACTTTATAAAAGTGCATAAAATGATATATTTTTAGCGGGAAATTAAAAAAGTAGTTTTAGGTGAGTTCTATGGAAAATTATAAAAGGAGATTTGAAAACTCATTTGCATGTGCTTTTTTATTTTTCAATTTGTGGTGATTTGAGCTTTGAGCTTGAGCAAACCATGGGGCCCGAAACCCTCAAGGTATTAGTTTCGGTAGTGAAATATCTACCTTAGCTGATTGCAGGTGGAATCACACAAGTTTCACGTAGGTGGATAGCAATTGCATAATTTGTGAAGTCTTGCAGGCAAGACAAATTATCTTAAATATTTATAGGATTTGTTTTCCAGGAACTATTTTAAGAGTTTCCAAGAGTTGAAGATTTCTTCAATACATGTGCCATGGCAAGATTGGGACACCATAGCATTAATGATAACATCTATTGTGGGGTGATTGGTAGTTTGGTGACTTTGGGCGAAGTATACTCTGATTGCTGGCTGCCAGTATTTTTTAGAGAACAGGCTGGACGTGAGCTTCATAAGGCAAATCATGGGATATTTTTTTGTTTGGGTGTTCACGCTTAAGTCCATGATGTTGCTTTTGGTAATGGAGTTGCGGCATATTTGGGAGCATATAAGCTGGTTGCAATCATTCCTGAAGGTGGCATGAAGTGTGCAGCAGAATATCAGCAGCTAGAGAGGTCGTGGGAGGTCCTGCAGGTGGCTCCTGTAGCTGGCGCAAACTCTTGGAAGATTCCAGGCGAGTTGGAAAGTGTGGCACTGAGTTTGGAGGCTCTACACATTGAATGTTGGGATGGTTAGGTAGCAGCAGTTCAAAGACATGGAAATCTGCACTTTGTGATAGGTTAGAAAGCATAAATGAGTTTATTTCTGTTGTTCAAACAGCGAATGATAATATATGTATATCTCTTCTTTTCCAAGCACATTGAATGTATGGAATCCTTTTGATGAAATGTTCCTATAATCATTGAATGTTGAATGAGTTTGGTTGGTGAAATTATATTAAATCTTCCAATAAAACTATATCAGCAATAGCAAACAGAAATCCTACATGTTTCAGTACATACAAGCTGTTTGACAAAATCACTGTGCAACGAACCTTGTAAAAATTGCAATAACCTGGTTCAAAAATTGGTCTAGCATATTACACCAATTTCCTTAATACAAGGCCTTCTTTTATTTCCTTTTTGTTTGGTATGGTGGTGGTTGCTCTTCAATGTCAAGGATTCTTCTCTTGATTTGAAGAATACGCCTTATAATATCTAGAATGTCCTCTTCTTCTTGTTCAATCCAATTTAAATTAGGCTTCAAAATATGAGCTTCAGGAGCCCAAATGGTCATTTCTCATGAGATTTTCAGCAATGCGTGCCCCATGGTGGGTGCCAAAAATTGTTAGTATTTTAATTTGTCCTTTTCACGGCAACTTAAACTGGCGAGGAAACCCTCTCTTCAAATTTACAAGGGAAGCTTCTTGATTTAAGCGATATCTAAAATCTAAACAATAAACAAGGTTGCCATTTATTCACTATATACAATTTTATTATTTGGGGTTTTGCATGGAAACAAAATACTAGAAAGCAAACTCAACGTATTATTTGGGGTTTTGCGTGGAAACAAAATACTAGAAAGCAAACTCAACGTATTTTTTTGATCTTAGAGGTTAGAGCACAAGTGTTGAAAGTTCATTATCACAGAATGAGGATTTTCTATTTATACAGCTAAATGATAGTACTATCTACTGATTAAAGCAGAGACCATTTGTTGTCATCTTTGGAACTTAATTTAATTTTTTTCCGCTTATCAATTCACACATGAGCCTTGTGATCTTTGTGATCTTTGTTATTATTTCTTGTTTTGACTGTACTAGAGTAGTCTTTCATCGAATGAAGAATTCCTCAATACTTATTCTAGTTTTAATTGTACGTCACCTATTCTTCCTATTGACTAGGTTTTACTTCGTACATTCTCAAGCTTTCAATAAAGCAATTATATTGGCTATGAAAAGAAAATAGGTTTCAGATATATTCCTTATTGATAGTTTGCAAAAGAGTTGAATCTTTATGTTTCTTTGCTAAGCAGCAGTTTTAATTTTAATTGATTTTTTGTCTTCACTGTACTATGTGCAGCCCTTGCGCACGAGGACACAGTTTTTTGTAAAGGTATGGCTTACAACTCAGCTGCTTATTTGCAATTATTCCTCTAGTGAGGATTGACTTTGTTAATTTTAAACATACATTTGTTAATGTACTATCGTAAATATAAATTTTTTGATAGACCATCGCAAAGATACATTTGTTAATGGACTGCAAGGAGTCATTATAGAGGGGGGCTGGATAGTTGGCTTATTATTACAGAGTAACAGCTGCTGTAATAACCCTTGCCTGATTTGAACGATAGTTTTCACGCTTAAGTTGACATATTTCATTTGTCAATTAAGACTGCTTAGACTGAGTTTGACATTTGGGATTTTCCTGTGGATTAGGATTGTCTGTTCTAACTGTTATCACAGAGTTTCTGATATCATGGTAGTTCAATATTCTGGGATGCAATGAAAGCTTAACCATTTAACACACACAGGTTGCAGGAAAGATAATTTCAGACTGCCAAAGATACTTTCAGATTTCTGTAAACTGTGATACATTGATAGTTACTTGACAAACAGATTGTACAATGGAAATGGACTATTTGCTGGCAATAAATAGCTCAGAAGTACACACAGACCAATCATCTCAGAAATACCTTTATGTTCAGATCAGAATATTCAAAATTAACAATTACAAACATGACTACAACCTGGAATCCAATGCTAACCTAGAAGACCAGCAGCAGCGACCTAATTAATGTCTGAGAATGCAGAATATGACCCATCCAGCATATATGTAATCCTGAATAACTTGACTCCTTTAAAACTGCCTTAGGATGAAGCACAGCACCATTCCGAGGAATCACAGCTTTCTTAAAGGTAGTCACGGCTCGAACAAGAAATAGCCAATAAGCAATATAAAGGGTGGTGGAGATATAAGAGGCCCCTTCAGAGAATAACCAATCTGTAGTTTAGACTTATGTCTGAACCCAGGGTCAGAATAAATACCCGCGGCTCTTGTATGTAATAATATTTGTTATTAAAATATTCATAGGGCCCACACATAAGTTAATAATGATTGATCTCTTCACAAATAATTTAATCTGCCCTGTAAAGTCAAAGATTGTGATCAAAGGAATATAATAATTGTTAAATCCACTATTACCGCTTCCACATTGAATATGAATATTTTATTCTGCACATTCATTAATCTGGAAACCTCACAAATTTCCAGAGAACCCTCCTAACTGCAAATACTTCAGAAATTTGTCTTCAACAAGACACATTGATATTCTGCAAATCAATAAATTCTTCAAACCCTAATGTTCAGAATTTCGTCTTCGAAGAAGACCCACAAAATTCATCAATCGATCCTAGAAGCACAGATACAAACTCTGATCTGAATCCTCCCCACGAGATGATTTGGGTTTCCGTCCAAATCTCGATACTTGGACTCGAGGATTTTGGTCCTCTTGTTCCAAAAGCTCTCCACAATTTCACAATTTCAATAAAATAATCTGCATAATGATCAATGACCTTACAAATCCCTTTTATAATCCTTTTTAGGGTTTTCCTGCCAAAACACCATCTTATAAAGTGATATTATAATACTTTATATTTTATAATATCTCCCTACCACTTTATAAATATACTTTCTGGACATTGCTCTTATCTGTGCTCAGATACTTTTCCATGAGTTTGTTCAATCTTGCTGGGAATATTTTTGGTTATTTGTTAATTTCTATGTTCAAAGATTATAGAACAAGAGTATGTAATGTCTCCGATTTCTGAATAGTCACCATTGAGTCCACTTAATTAATTAAATATTAATTATCCTGAAATAATATTTTGGACGTTTATATTTAATTAATTCATTAATTGTTAAAGTAACTTTATTAAATAATATGCTTGAATATTAAATAAAGTTACTTTACAAATGCAAAATATTTAATAATGTGGTGAAGTTAAAAGGGGAAAGAGGAAATGAATTGATCATCTTGGAGAAATTATTATTGGGAGCATTTTTGGAGACCATAGCTTTTCAGGAGACACAAGGACGAAAACCTTTGAGCTGGTGGATTGGACAAAAAACCAATTCATATATGGGTGGATTCATTTCAGAGTTCACAACTGGGCTTATTTACGAAATTTGGGAAGTCTTCTCTGAAGACAAATTTCAAATATATTATTCAGAGTTTCAGAATAAAGGCATTTGATTATTTTCTCAGAACAGATTTGGATGTGCTGGTATATTGGCTCTATGGGTCATTTGTGCATATTATTATATGTCAATAGAGTATAAGGAGCAAAGGCATGAAGATATATTTGCTGGGAGAACAAATATTTGTGGCTGAGAGTTTAATTATGGAGCTTCTCGAAAAAAATATATTAGACAACAGTATTAACTAAGGGATGTAATATATCCACTGCTGGCTACAGGATAGAGAAATTATGTTAATTTTTAATGAGGCTCAATAATGGTAAAGCTGGCCTATTTGCTTGATGCTTTGTTTAGTAGCGATATCTTTTTATAAAGGTTGACGTGGAGCTACAAGTTAGTCAAACAAGGAAATTCAAACTTTCCCTAAGCTGCGTTATTTTCCATCCTTAGCCACCACCTTCTATATCATTGCCGCCTCAGATATTAGCTGATTATTATATTATAAATTCGGCCTAGGGTCATCACCATCCATTTGCAGCTCATGTGTAGTCACATATTCAAAGGAAGGTGTGGGCGGAGATAGTTATAACAGCCACGTAATTTCATGAAGCAACCAATGCAAGTTTGGTCACGCCAATGATGAAGCCAACTGCAGATGGTAATCAGGTTAGCGTTACCTGTGAGCTGTGCATATAATATGTTTACATAATAGCCATGCATGCTATATGTTCTTTTCTTTGAAATATATGATAACTGTAACTGCTATGTAAAAATGATATATGTGTGACTGGAAGGTATTGGAATGACAATATAGAAATTTGGCAACTCTCTCTGTAATGACTATTTGAGAACATTATTGAGATTTTAAGAATAAGGTGAAATTATGTTCATTGTAATGGTCTGCAACTTGTTTGACAAAATGGCTACATTGTCAAACATATAAAAAAATCGCAAAGCTTAATCCAAAATTGGAGAGGAGTCTTACTCAGTGTTCCATGTAATCAGTCATCTTCTACATTTGTTTTATCTAAGAGGGATTGCTTGTAAACATTTTTGCTGAAGACCCTATTGTTTAGGCATTTCGAAACAAGATGCACTTTCAGGGGAATCAATAATATGGAAAATATACACTTTCAAAGGAATCGATAATATGGTAAATATGCACGTTCATAGGAAACAACAAATTGGGAAGTACATGAACCAACCTATGGTAACACATGATACTTAAGAGATGTTAAAAAGTTGGAATATGGTCAAGTACCACCATCTCTCGATAGAATACAATATGAAATCCTAACACAAGCGGTGAGAGACCCTTACTGTACCCAACATTAAACATTGCATTCGCCATATTGTTCCTTAAGCTTTGACTCAGATTATAAGATGATAATATTTTCTGGCTATAAGATATTAAATGCAGACATGATTCAGTTTAGCTCATTATTTTTAAGCTTTGAAATTTGGCTGACTAATGACTTCCTTATAATCTTTTTGGACCTTAGTACCTACAATTTATACGTATATTTAATATGTATTGGGAAACTGCTAGAATTTCAAGGATTATAAGAAGCCCTTGACACTCTAGCAACATGAATGATTTTGCTATAGCAAAGACCTATTGAATGGTGATTTACTTCAAATGAAAGTGTAACATCTCCAAAATGTGAACCACAAAACTTTTCTTTTATTAAATAACATTTATATCCCATAATATGAAATGAAAAATACAATAGATAGATACAAAATTAGTTACATTTACAAGTTTAACTCAGAAGTACATCCACAGGTCAAATATAGGATAATATAATCATCAATAAATACGATAGATCGAGTAATGCATTAGGGTCATTACTACAACCCATAAAGAGTATACAATGATAGACATAGGAAATATGCCCAACTATCTTGCACATGCAATAGTGGTCAAAGTCAATAATACAATATCCAAGTATGATGTAGCACTTGTCCAAGCAACATACAACTACTTCCAAGTTCTGGCTGCATATGGTGATGGTGATATGAATCCATACATTGAATGGACCCTATTCTCCCTAATGATTGGCTTGGCTTGAAGTGGATAAACAAGTAGCCGAATGACCATAAAGCAATTGGCAACAATGCAAAATGTTTATCTTAAGATTTTTTCCTTTTTCATTTCCATAGACATAAATATGCATAAGCAATACACATCAACCAAACCATTCAAGTTGCACATGTTACAACACTATCAAGGACATCTCAATACACCCTAAACAAGTAACAAACACTTACAACACTTCACAACACACTATCAACAACAATTAGAGAAAATACATAAAAGAACACACAAGATTGAAGCAAGTAAAAACATAAGACTCTCCACATCTTAGGACCACATTATAAGACATACTAATGCATCCTAAGCATCACTAAGATTGTAATGTCCCCTTTTTGAGCAGGCATTAGAGTTAGAGGTTTAGCCTATCATTGGGTCCTCGTGGGCTAATATTGGTGTTTAGAGGGCCCAGTGTTGGAGTTAGCTAGTTCTCCAATTGGCAGTTGGCAAGGTTTTCTTCTCCAGATTCTTGGTGTATTCAAAGGCAATGTTATTTAGGGTGTTTTGGCCCCATTTTTATACACTTACTATTTATAGTAAGTTAGTAAGTTGATAGAGGCCAACCTTACTATTTTTAGTAAGGCATCTAGATGGGAAAAGTATGCAGTGGGTTTGCCTATGGTGTCAACGGATATTGATAAATGACGTTTATTAATGGAATTATGAAGTTTTGATTATTATTAAAGTATACTTTAATAATAATTAATTAAAGTGCACATCATTTAAATATTTTATTGACTTTATTATGAGGGGGTTTATTTAATGATTATACCGTCAAATTGTAAAGTGCATTAAAGTCATGTTTGTGTAATATCCCTTGCAACTACTGATCTAAATTTTTGCCCTCAAGGAATAGCGTTAGGTTCACTAAAGTGAAACAAAGATCTTGGTTGCTAAGAGCCCTCTAACACTTTAGGGTTTTTCACCTAAAGGAGAAGGATAGACCAAAATGACAATGCTCACACTTTGGAAACCATCGTAATATTCCTAGCAAAATCTGGCCTAAGTTTGCCTCAAGGAATATTTTCAAACACTTCTCTCACAAAGTCTTTACTTGCTGTTTCTGTGTTTTCAGTTTGCTTGCTTGTCTTCAACTTCAAATGAAATCTAATACCTTGCAAATTATCTCTACAATATCTAGATAATGAACTAGATACAAGTGCAATCTCTTTTTGGCTTTTTAGATGCAAAACATATGAACTCTACTTGAAAAATACACTCCTACAGCCAACTGACATTTTTACAAACAATTGGCATACAAACTAATATGCTGGAAAATGATGCTTTTAAATTGACATTACATCAAACATATTGCACACAACTTATAACTCCTTATTGATATGTGTTTTTCAATACAATGCTAATGATAATAGCCAAGACTCTTGGCTTAACAAATGAAAATGCAAAACAATGCCAATCTGATTTTCTGAAGAACACCTACAGCAGCAACACTACTTGATTTAAATGACAATGCAAGACACTACAAATTACAAGAGGAACCTGGTTATGGCAGCACTTGATGAAGAGGAAGATTTAGTAACAAATATCAAACCAAAAGACCTACTTCCTAGCTCAAATCACAGTCTTCTCTTAGCCACCCCTGTTCTGATGAAGAATGGCAATATTAATTCGTTTGCAGCCTCCAAGTCTCCTCTCAAGCATCTAATATCATCACACTACCCTCCCCAAAGGAGCGCTCCAACTAAGAAGTGAAATCGATGCACTTGTGAGCCTCCAAGAATAAAATCGTGGTCTTCTATGAAGCTGATATGATTGTAAAAGAATATCAGAATTTATGGAATGCAAAATCGTCTCTTCAAGGACAAATCGATGGAGTCCCCAAGAGCAAGATATTTCCAAATCAAACCTCCAAATCGAACTAGACAAAATTGGCCTTTGGCCACAAATTTGATGTAATGAGAAGTTTGAAGTAACTCCTCCAATCTGCTGCAACCCTTCGAAGGATATTTCACCACCTCAATTATGCTATCAATGAAAGTTTTTGTTTCCAATGATCAATGACTGAAATCTGCAGAAACCCTAGGCTTCACAATGGACATATCAAAAGCAATATGAATTTCCTGGATATCCAAAAATGAGCCCTTAAGATCCTTTTATACTTTTCTTGGAAGAACTCACACTTTTCTTGCCAATGTGGGATAAAAGATATATTTTATTTTTAAATGACTTTATGATATAATATATTTATTTAAGTCACTTTATTAAATTAATTGATTATTAAGTCACCTTTTAATTTTAAATTTATTTTGATGACTTAATTAAAAATTAACTTAATTAATTTCTCCTTATTTCACCACTTAGCCTTTGGAGAATAAAGGCTAAGAAAAATCACACTAAGCTAGCTATGAAAAAAGGGACATTACAGTCCGTCCCTCTTGAAATTGCTTGTCCCCAAGCAATCTCAAGTCAGGATGCTGTAAGATCTCCTCACTTTCCCATGTAGCATCCTCAACTGGCAAGTCCCTCCATTTGATCAAATATTCTCTGATAATCTGCCTTTGCAACTGTCTCTCCCTAACATCCAAGATAGCCTCGGGAACCAGAATCATTTTCCCTCGTCATCCAAGGGTGGTAAAGTCGTGGAAGCAACAATACGATGTCCTAATGCCTTCTTGAGGTGTGTCACATGGAAAACATGGTGTACCCTGCTGTCTGCTGGTAGCTCCAACTTATAAACCACCTCTCCAACTCACCGGATGATCCTGAAAGACCCATAATAGCGTGGCTTAAGCTTCTCTGCTCCACTCTTCTTGAGAGTGGACTGACGATAGGGCTGGAACATCAAATACACCATATCCCCAACCTCGAAAGAACGCTCAACTCTCTTAAGATCTGCATACTGCTTCTACTGGTTTTGTGCCTTCTGAATATTTTCACGAAGAGCTCTCATAATATTCTAGTTCTCTTGCAACAGATCCCCAACACTAGGCACTCTATTGTTAGTCAACAACAAATCAAGAAAGTTAGGCGCCTCATAACCATACAAGGCCATAAATGGTGTCATCTGAATCGAGAGATGGTAAGTGGTATTGTAGCTATACTCACAAAGGTATATCCACTTAACCCAACCTTGCTGCTCTTTCGCGAATGTGGTTCCCGGTGATAATTCCTCCATTGAAACCCCAGTTTCCTATCCATCCGTTCTTCCGTTCTTCGCTCCTGCTCGTTTCTGCAGCATCTGTCCTCTGTCGATTCCTCTTGCCTGCATTGTTCATGTCATTCCTTCAGTTCACTTCATACCCCAACGTCATTGTTCTTGTCCCAGCTTCCCAATCCTAACTGACGTCGATGTTTTTTGAAAGTTTTAGGTTTTCGACTGTTTTTGGGTTTTGATGCAACTAATCAAATATGGCGATTTTGCATAGAATACAAAATAAATCCAAATAAAATATCTAGGATGCCAATATGGATAGAATAAACAAGATCTACTGCTGATATATCCTTTATTGATTTATTGGATTCAGTACAATAAATTTTCAATGGCATGCATATTGAAACAACATTATTAAATATTAAGAACCTGGTATATTTGCTGCAGGCTGAAAGTGTATAAATGGTACTGGCTGTTATGGCAAATGTGCTTCTCCCTACTTACGCCAGCCCAACAGATACCAAGAGTCCCAGCGCCACTTTGGTGAAGTTTGCAAGTCAAAGGAATAGGCGTTTTGACCCAAGTAGGAAATACGCCTCTCTGAAGATGGTGCAGCTGGTACTGATTAATATAGCCCACTGATGACTTCCAGATCTGGTACGGCCACCTTGGAAGACTCTTTCTCCCTCAATCTAATGTTTGCTACTTGTCCAAAATTCTAAAGCGCCTCCAACAATGATGAAAGAATGCCTGAATGGAAGGCATTTTCTTCAAGATAGTATGCACTGGATCCCTAGAAGAAAGTACGGCTGTGTGAAGAGTACGGCTGCAACAGCTGTAATAAATGCAAATGTACGGCTTCCTTTTTACCAATGCTTGTGACTCTAAAACTCTGTTAAATAGGTGCCTTACTGATTGAGGTCTAACTGCAAAGGAAAGAGATGTTTTTGTTCTGAAACCCAAGGATGTACTTGCTGTGAACAGTACAGCCAAGTACAGAAAAGTACGGCCCTCTTTAAACAGCAGCAATGAATATGAAGCACGTCCTCTATCTTCTCTGTCTAATCTCTGAGATATGATGCATCTCTGTGAATGAAAGTATTCTGAATAAATGAATAAGCTGAAGCTCTGTAAATTAAATAAACTCTGATAAGCTCTGTAATTTCTTCTGGATGAAGAAATCCCTCTGCCTGGCAATAAATCAGATGTTATTTCACATCCTCTGAATCGCTCCCACCGGAGATGGCTCGTTCTCTAATGTATCGAGACGAAACCCTAAGGCTTCCGCTCTCTGACGAAGTCTTGATCAAATTCTCATTCTCCAAAGTCATAATACCTCAGAAACCAATGCAAAACCCTCTTTATGCTGAAAAGTGTGATTTCCCTGAAAATAGGGTTTTAATTAAAATATTCATATTTTAATCTTTTAATAATTCAATAGTCTCCAGCCAAAATATTTTATAATATTTTAATTCTCAAACTGACCCCTTTCTGATGATGGGCGCACCCCTCAAGGCAGGTAACTTAAGTTATAATTAAAAATTATAACTTTATAATATAATCATTAATTAATTAATATTTAATCAATATAATTAAATATTAATATTTCTCCCGTTACTTATCCGTTTCTTGTTCCGTCTGATGCTGACGAACTCTGAAGTGATTCCAGATGCCACCAAAACCAAACTGCTAAAAATAGCAGTGGTCCCACTCTGCCTGCCAAGAACTGCTAAAAATAGCAATTCTTCAAAATGTCTCTGAATGAGCCCGAACGAAAGCCAATTGATCAAAACTGCCAATCTGACGCTGAGCCAAGCTCCGAAATGACCCTCTAACCACTCTGTCAGCCAACGAGGGTCTCGTGATAGGCCAATCTCACGATCACTGATGCTAGCCAAAAATGGGGACATGACAGTCCGCCCTCCCTAAAATTGCTTGACCCCAAGCAATCTCCACTGCAAACAAAGTCCAAACCTCGGAAGGCCCCAAAAGGAAAATTGTGTAATGTCCCACACATCTCGAACTATCTCCTGTAGCATCATCAAACTCAACTGCGCAATCAATGCCTGGATCCCAAACCCAGCGTAAGAGTCCATCGTGACGGTCCTCCTCAGGCTGCCACTGCGCCCTACTGCCTCCAACCTCACCATGCTGAGAATAGTGAAGTAAATCATTGGGACTCATCCCATACTCGATGCCAATGCTATCGCCACCGAGATCCCAATATAATCTGAATCCACATCCATCCGTCATGCAGAGATAAAATCTCCTAGAAGCATCTACTGTCCTGAATCTCTCTCTGTCCTCTAATAAACCCTCATGGATGTGATAACTGTCCAAACCATCATGCCAACTAACACCATAGTCGCCCTGTAACCATGTACCTGTATGAAAACTCTGCGACCTAGAAGTATCAAGCCCTGTCAAATACACATCGGCATGATAGATAACAGACTGCTGCTCCTGCAAGTAATACCCCGCAAACTGCTAAGTCAAGTACCTGCATCCGCTAATCCCATCTTGTGAAGATGGTAACTCTGCACACAATGATGAATTACTCCTCGCCGTTCAGGGAAGAATCACCGTACAAGAATGGTGCATCAATCATGTACGTGTGGATCAAAGACAAAATCAGGCACTCCTCACCGCGGTACACCTCATTGAACTCTTCGGTGAGTTTGGTTTGAATTATGATGCAATCGAACAATCCCAAACACTACCATCATCACCCAACCGTAACTAATATCAAGAGTACCATTCAACTCGAAGAGTGGGTTATCATAGATCACCCCACCATCAAATTCAAACAATGGATTATTCACAAACTGCACAATCACTCCATCCTGATCGGAATCATCCATCTCTGAATCGCTGGAATAATAAACTGGGTTGTACTCCTGACTCGGCTCAAACAGCTGCTGATCATAGTCAACTGTATCATATGACAAGATTGATTTGCTTCCAGGGAAGGGAGACAAATCATCATAAGTATCAATCTCCCAACTGGATGAGACTCTGAATATCTGCTGTGAAGATGGGCAAGTATCGAGGGTTATCACACAACTCTCGAGTGAATCAACAACCATGTCACAGGAACTATCAATGAACTGCCCTGCATCACCAATCACGGAACTAATCATGAAAACGGTGCAATGTGTGTGTCACCGCGAATCCTCATCTAGAGCACTCATCCTATATGTATCAACTAATTTCGTATCCAAGCCGGATAAAATCATTATCCTCAACATCTCCTCTCTGGCCATGAACCATGGTGTATACTCACCAAATCCAATCGCTATGCAGGATCAACTATATCCAGCAGGGTGAAGACTGTATAACTCAACGCCACCAGAAGCTCTTTAATCCAGAATCAGGACTCTCGAAGAGCCAATCGGGTGCCATGTAATGAAACCATAGTCACCTCGAGCTCATGAGTGAGCTCATCGATCCGCTCCTCTTTTCCCTTCCATGCATCATAACAAATGCAATCCCACTCGAGAAGGAAATCTCTGTCTGCTAGTAGTTTTAGATAGTTTTGTTTCATCGTTCCAATTGCTTCTCGGAGTGCATGTATCACTGCAAGGGAAAAACCACTATCACTGTGCTCATCTGTTGAAGGACTCCAACTGCAGGTAGTCAACATCTGACGAGCAACGTCAAAATGCTCAAGGGCGGTAGTAATCATAGTGTCATCCACATGTAGTTGCCCAACCAAATGATGAGGATTCTGAAGCTTACGACCCCCATACACATTTTCCGGTTCACCATATGCACTATGATATGAAGCTGAGCCGTCATCACTCACCTCATGATCTGCAGCATCGTGTGTGCTCTCAACCATGCACACCTCAACATCTAAGGTACTGCTGCTCTGTACCTCGAAGGATGGCTCAACTGGTACGGTAGAAGTTGCTGGTCTGACAGTATCCTCACACACTTCTACTCCAACAGTGACTGCATGCTCATCCAACGCATGATCCTGGGATTCCGTGTCAACATACGAATCCTCTAGCTGGTTTTCAAGGGTCTGATCCGGAAAATCAGACGCATCATAACATAAGTTCTCAACACCAACTGCATCATTAGTACCCAACTCGACAGTCTCTTCACATGACGACTCAATAGGGTTACTTTGCACCTCTGAAATAGCTGTTATATCATGCTCACGCAAAATTCCACCATCGCTGTTATAAAAATCAGAAGTGGTCTTCAGGGCAGAAATTTCTCGGGTCATCTCATGCAAGGACGATGTAAGTAAGCCATTACCCGAAGCTGTGCTAGTGTGCTCATGGATCAAATCAGCACTACGATCAAATTCATCACACAAATTTCTGCCTACTTCACAGGAGTCTGAAGATATCAAATCATTCTGACGAAGAGTGGTATCATCCCTAGTTGTAGATTTTCTATCCTTTCTAGGTGTAAACAATTCGCGAGCTATAGTAAGATATTTCTGTTTTGCGAACTCCGTCTTATGGCAAAGACTCGAGTGCACATCCACGTAACTCACGAAAGAAAGTTTTTCTTTAATCTTCTGAGGTAGATTGCTATACTCCCGAAACATGCCAATCACTTCTCCATCTGTGCTCTGCGGTGTCCTGTCAATGGTAATCCTCCCACTAATCTCAGGTGATTCTAACTGCCACTCGTTGTTCGCTGCCCTAAGTGTGCCGGCGAACAAACCCTCATACCTGTCACCTGCTATATCTTCAACGGGCTCCTGTCTCGTGAAGGTGGGCCTCGTAGGCCTATCCGCTGTCCGCGACACTGACCTAGGAGCTCTCCGCGAACCTGTAACACTTCTGTCATCGTCACGAGGTGGTGACGATCTCCTCGGAGTATCCAGTCTCTGAAGTGCAACTGCCACCTGCTGTAATACACCATTTGACCGCCGTTGACCTGCACTAAGTTCTCTGAGTGCATGCAAGACCTCTGCACGGTTCTGACCTCTGTTATTGTAAGGAGTCTCTGTTCTAAGATCAACTGTTCTATCAGCCCTGTAATACCTGTCAGTTCTGTCAGCCATGTTTCCCGGCTGCCAGATCGAACCCTGTTGCATGTCAACCAAAGCTCGCCTGCATGAAATACCTGATAAGACCCAAACTGTTCTGGCTGCAGAAGACGGCTAAACCCTCAGGATGGCAGGATTTAGCTCTGATACCACTGTAGAAACCCCTGTTTCCCCCTAACACTGATCTGACTGTGGTTTTGAGTTTTTCTGACGTTTTTAGGTTTTTGCAATTTTTGTGTTTTCAATGCAATAAAGAACAGTACGGCTATTCTAGGAAATAGTAATAAATTCTTTAAAATTGCCAGATCCTCAATATGCTTAAGAAAATACACTAGAGATTGAAGCCGTTCCTTTATTAAATCAACTGGCACTAATACAAATAATATTTTGAAGCATGCAATGAAAGAATAACATTTTTTATTGAAAGAACCTGGTAATACAGCTTGCTGAAGATGCACAGATCCGTACGGCTGCTCTAAATGATTCACTTCTCCTTCCTTCCGTTGACTGTGGATGACTCTAACACTGTGGATGCCTTCTGTGATGCATAGATGAAGCTCATACAAGAGGCGTTTCTCCCCAAGAAAGGAAACACGTGTTTCTGCACAGGTAATGGCCCCATTTAAGAAGGTACCTACCGTCGAACAGCAATTAATTTGTACCGCCTTCACCAATTTCAATGTATAACCCTTCAGAATGGTGCGCTAAGATAAGCAAACACTGGTTCGATGCAAACACCAAGAATCTCCTCGACAAATAACAATCTCAAAGCTCAGGAGTTTACTCAATGAGAAACCTTCATTGCAATAAATCGATGTTATTTCACATCCTCTGAACTGCGTCGATGGAGATGGCTCGTTCTCCAACGAATTACGAACTCAAACCCTAAGGTCTTCGTCCTCTGGCAAAACCTGATCAATCTTCAAATCATCAAATGTCATAATGGCTCAGAAACCAATGCAAAACCCTTCTTAAGCTGAAAAGTGCGATTTCCTTAAGAATAGGGTTTTAATTAAATATTCACATTTTAATCTTTTAATTATTCCATAGTCTCCGTGAAATATTTAATAATAATTATTAATTACCAAACTGGCCCCTTCTGATGTTGGGCGCACCCCTCAAAGCAATCACTTAAGTTATTATTAAAAATTATAACTTTATAATATAATCATTAATTAATTAATATTTAATCAATTCAATTAAATATTAATATTTTCCTCGTTACTCATCTGATTACCGATCCGTCTGATGCTGACGAACTCTGAAGTGATTCCGGATGCCGCCAAAGCCATACTGCTAAAAATAGCAGCGGTCCCACACTGCCTGCCAGGAACTGCTAAAAATAGCAATTCTGCAAAAGGTCTCCGAATTATCCTCGAACGAAAAGCCAATCAATCAAACCGCTAATCCAAGCCGAGCCAAGTTCAAACACCCTCTAACCACTCACGCCTTCACGAGGGTCTCATATGATAGCCAATCTCACCATCACCGATACCGCCAAAAATGGGGACATGACGTAGAACAGACATACATACATCATCATGGACGTAGAGTGGAAAACAATATGTAAAGTGTGATGGATATTCCATTTGTTAGTTCATGAACAACAGATATCTTTGAGGATAATCAAGGCTGCAAATAAATAGAATGTATTTGCAATAGAAATCAGCAAAATGAAATAAGAGCACACATCACCGTGAACAAATAAACAGAGGCTTACCTTGGAGAAACCCATGTATGGGTGAAAATATCAGCAAATGAGAGCTAAATACTCTCTTAAAAATCTCTGTAAAATGGTGTTACTCAGGGTTTCAGCCTCTTAGGCCTTTACAAGCTTAAGTCCCTCATCAATTCAGCTCTTTTGACCCTAAAATCACACTCCCAACCGCTGTCAGTGTTTTTTGAAATATTCTAGCCAATTTTTTGATTTTAACAAATTGCAATTTACAAACAACGCATCCGATTAAGGTTAGAAGATAAACCCTAAACGCAAAAAGCAACTCTAAACCGAATGTACACGGAGATCCCGATGGGCAAGGTGTGAGCATTGGTAGAGGATCTCAAACAAAATGCTTATGCTGTAACTCTAACCAAGAATGGCGCCGATGATGCGAGCATATGGTCAGAGGATCTTCTATTCTAATTGCAGAAAGGGAACTCGACACCAAGTATGTGCTACCCAATCCAGAATGGAGTGAGGGGCGACCATATGGTGGAGTGATTACAAATAATAATGCTTGAACAGAAAATGCTGAAAGCTGAAACTACTCAACACCCAGAATGTGCTTGCTAACCCAGAATGGGAAGTAGCTACCATAGGGCGGAGATAAATCTATTACAAACAACTTCAATGAAAGAGAGTGTTACATATCAGAATTGAACAATAATGAAAATGACTGCCAGTACTACTGTCAGTTTACAAATTGATGATCATTCGCCTGCTCAAAACTTAGGAATATTGGTAGATTAACATTACATCATAAAGAAATCTCCTTAGCTTAGTTAGGAGTGCTAAACAATGAACCTTTCAAGGATTAAATAACAAATCTGGTTTGTTCTTCACAAATCTGCAATTTTAATTGAATAACCAGCAGTCCAGAGAATCACTCAGATGTTCATAACTCTCCCATAACTCATTGGATTGACTTGAAACCAAATGCAATGCATCCTAAGAATAATGGCGCTTATGCTAAGACACTGAAATCTGATCAAACAACCTTAGATTATTTATGCACAAATTTCTATGCAAGCAGCAATGGTACGGCCCTCAAGGAAGGGCGATCTGCTCTTATAAATTGATGGCTGCTCTAAAAAATCTGCAAATTAGAGAACTATGGCGCCTAGACCTAACAAAGAAAATGAGCTATTACCCAGAACACTGTTTTTGGTATTTTTTGATTTATGATTTAAAACATGGATCTGCTGTATAATGAATGCAATAAGCTGAAAACACTAACATGCCAAACAAAACTAACAATGCAATAAGCTGAGAACAATGCACAAACTAAATGCAACTCACAAATAGACTGAATCACCACTAGTTGTTGTCTTGCAAACAAGAAGCGATGCCCGAGCTAGGAGGCCTTCATTCCTCGAAGCAGTTCCAGAGCCAAACCGGCAGCATAACGATACTATAGACCAAAGATACCAAAAGAGAACCCAAGGCTGTCTTTTTATAAGTTTCTGTTGACCTTCCTTGAAACCCTAACTTCTTTTCCAGAGTCAAAACCCTAATCCCAAGAAATGGCGTCCTTTTCCATACATCTTAATTTTTGACTTCATTAAATTCATCACTTAAATAAATGCGTCCTCCTTAAGGCTTAGTTTTGACTTTGATAAATTCAACATAAATTTAATATATCCTCAATGATGGCGCCACCCTTCAAGTCCACCTTTTAAAATAACATTAAGTTATTTGACTAGGCCAAGGTGATAAAATAACATTTAAAATATAATGTTATTTTTAAGTGAAATAAGCTCATCTCTCCAAAACTGCATTATGAAGCCCGAAACTGAATCGCCACTTGAGTCAACTGAAGGGGAAAGTCAACTGCCTGAGACCAACCTGTTTACTGCCAAAAATAGAATTTACTAAAAATAGTAAATTCCTGGAAATCTTTCAGCCGAGCAACATACCACTGCGAAGCTCTCTGAAAACCAGGAAAGAATCCGCCATTAAGACCACCAGCTCAGGCAAAGACATCCTCAAAATAGGAAACCCTAATTTTACCTTCCGACTAGCCTTGGGTTTCGAGAAAAGGCCAACAGTCCGAGAAGATCGATTGAGAAGGGACATTACATTTTCTTATGACAGTCATATGGAAAATTAGAAACAAAGAAAACAAATTTAATCTCCAAAAGTCTTCCCTTGGAATGTTGTTTCCTGGTTACGAAGGGCTTATGAATGTTTCACATTTCTATGGGAAGACAAAACAGTAGCAAAACAAAAAACATCTGCAAGCTGGGATACCAAAAGTCACTTTTCTTGGCATTTATAACAAAACATGACGTTTTTAATCATTCGAGCAGTTGCAGAAATGTTTTGGCCACCTGTCTGTTGTTTATGATGAAGGGAAATTGATTATGCCTCATCTGGAAACCCTACAAACCGATCCAATCATTATCTGCAGATTAAGACATCCTACAGCATCTATATAAATTTAGAAAGTTGTGCAGCAGCTGTAAGATGTCCCACAGTAGCCGTAAAATGTCCTGCAGCATCTGTAAAACCATTTTTTGTCCAAGTGAGATCCATTTTACAGATCATTGGGAGAAGATGCTCCACTTCAGGTTTTTTATGACAAATTACTAGTTTGCTAGAATGTGGGAGTTGGCTGTTAGAAGTTTTCATTGGGGATGTGGAGATCTCTTTTCTTTCAAGAAGTTTGGATTGTCAGTGTGACCTTTTCTCATCCTCCAAGTTGTGTTTTAGGGGGTATGTGAAAGTTGAAAACCTATCTTGGTGGTTCCCTTTGAGTTGTTGATACTTATGTTATTCCATTAGGTTATGTGTATGTTATTTTTATCTCTTGAATGTGTTAATGATCCTAAATGTGTTAATGGGCCTACATGTGTAATTTGTGCCTATTATTTAATTGGGGTTAGAGCTTTAGTTCGTTGGCTTACCTTTGTCACCTATTGAGAGGTGTATAGAAAGAGGCAATACATCCCACTTTATCTATCACTTCAAATTCATTTTGTATCTGTTTTATATGCTGATATTCTTCTTTTGTTGTCTCTTGACACCTCCAGATATTTTGTCCCTTATTTTTTTTGTGAAATTTCATAATTTATCAATTACGGATCTGTTGCAATAATTGTACAATTAGGGTTTCTACACTGGTTAATTTTATCTAGCACCCATGTCTAAAAGCCTACATTTTATTTCAATGTTAGACATTGTGTTAGCTCAATTAAAGTTGTTGTGCAATTTTTTAGAGTTTGAAATTTAAAACATGATAGAATGTGCTTGTTTTTGTAAATGTACTAGAAATGGAAATTAGATTTGCAAAAGGAGAATTTTCTCCCCTGAATCCCAGTAACTGCTTTATGTAGGATGGAAACTTGGAAACAGGTTTCCAAAACATCTTCTATGGACAAACTTATAGAGATGGGATTAAAAAATTTGCAAACTTTTCCAGCAAATTCTGAAGCATTTCGAGTCGTTTTTGAGAAGTTTTCAAAACATTTCGCATTGGAACTTAGCTTTCCAGAATATTCTTGAAGTTTTAATACTGTTTCCAAATGTTTCCTCCATTTCTAAGATTGTTTCCGGTTAATTCTGAGGTTTCTGATTCCTTGAACAGTGTGGACATTTTTTCTTTCTTTATGCAATGAAGACTGATGTAACGACCTATTTAAGAGTAGAAAACAGGCCCTACACTAAGCTTTTCTGAAATTAACAGGTCTTTTTTTGAATACTGAAACAAAGAAGAGAAGCTTTATAATTTTTAGTTCTTAAATTAGGTAAGATTGAGTAGGGAACAAGTGTTTGTGTGCATTTGTTTGATGTTGTTTCACTTGCATTATTTTTTAATTTCTCTCAAATTGGTAACGGGGATTGAATTTTGCAGACAATAGCTTGACTAATCTTAGAAACCAGCTTGAAGCATGTGGCAAATCTGTTCAAGCTATTTTTTCTCATTCTCGTTGGCAACAATCTGAAGCAGAAAGAATGGCAGCTGACAAGTTGCAAGAGAAAGGTAACAAAGCTGATGGCATCATCCCACCTGAATTGGGTGAAAGAATGTCCTCTTTGAAGGAAATTTCCAATCATGAGCTAGGTGGTAATACAGAGGGTTCAACAACAAATAAGTGGGTCTCCCAGCTGGCGTGGGTTAGCAATGTTTTGGAGCCAGCTTTGCAACTATATAGGCGAGCTCTGCCACCAGGTTTGACATCTATCTCAGCTCAGCTCATATTTTAATATTTTATCGATTGGATTTTATGGGAAAGCACTGCATTTCTCAGAATGTTCTTGATTTGAGATAACAATTTATGATTTAAAGCTTAGAAAAACAAGTCCAAGCTTTCTCTTTTCAATGGAATCTGTGGAAAGAATCAAATTTAAAGTATTACTGTATATATTTAATGAGCTTAGACTGTTGCAAATATGGTATTACATGAGGTACTGATGCCTGCAGTACATAAAGTGCCATCATCACATTCAAAGGTTTTTTGCATTTTTAATGACTACCGAAAGGTGAGAGATGCTCTTAGAGTTTATTCTTGACATTGTTCAAGCTATGTGAAATATTGCTCCGCCCATCACTTTTGGCATGCTGTACACCTCGATAACTTCCAAAGCATATCCAAGTGAAGATTTGGAAGAAGTGCAACAATTTCTAAGATAACTTTTGACACTTCCTACTTTAGTAATACAATTACAAAGTATAGCATTCTGTGGTTTTCACAGAATAATTATTGTTTTTTGATTTTGAGCTGGTAAGGGTGAGGGATCAAGCACTAACCCATGTTTATGTGGATAACAGAAGGCATGCTGCTAGAGGAAAATCAACTCTAATATCACAAGGAGAAAATTCTCCTATATTCAAAAACCGTGGCTTGATACCAAATGAAAGAAAATATTCCCCTAACATCACTTGTGTCACAAACTCAAAACTAAGCTTTAATACTAAATGAAAGGAAACTAAACTTGCAAAGTCAAACTAAGCACTTCTTACATTAATCTCAGGAGAGAAGCAATTGAAAAAGGTTACAGATCTGAAGTTTAACAACATAAAAACACATGACATAAGATATATCTTGGGAAACCCTTTCGGGGAAAACCCAATTTCCAAAAAGCTCTCAATATATTATTCAATAAAGTAGTTCCAATACATTCACAGAGTACTAGTGCTTTATTGGGAGTACAGGCTACATGGAGTCAATCTGCCGGCAACCCATATCTCTAACACATGCTCTCCACCATTTGAACAAATCAGCAACATCTAAGCCATACATCCATGGCCATACTACAATGTCACAACCACAAACAACAAGAGATCATTATGGTGGAAATCCAGCATCATAACCCTGCATTACATCTGCGCCCCACTCTTTTTACCATCAATGCATACACCAAATATATAGGTATGTTCAAAACTGGAAACCAAGGGTAGTTTTAATTACCATTTGCTAAAACCACAGGAAATTTGCTGCCCAAATCAAACACAAAATCTTGGACATATCCTCTTTTTCAGCAAGATGATCTCATGTGTTAGCCAAAGAGCTTCCTTGGTTTTCTAATCCACATCTAACATCCTCTTCTCACTATGACTTTCATGACACTAAGTGCTGCTTG
The DNA here is from genome assembly GCA_007258455.2 of Sequoia sempervirens. Classification (NCBI taxonomy): domain Eukaryota; kingdom Viridiplantae; phylum Streptophyta; class Pinopsida; order Cupressales; family Cupressaceae; genus Sequoia; species Sequoia sempervirens. The sequence goes on along the minus strand of VDFB02335074.1, from coordinate 38,255 downwards.
CAACTTGCCAAATACAAATTAGAAATTTTACATTTTTACATGTGGCAAACAATGGCACATGAAATGGGATGCCCATTTCCATGGGGGCACGTAATTAACATAATTTACAACAAATATGAACATTAGGAATGCAAGGTGGATGACACCTAATCTTAACATAATGAACGTGTGATCAATGCTTAACAATTTTAAAATTTGACATTGTGAGACTATTTATTCATTTTTGTCAATCTATAGACATATAATATATGTTATCGAATCGCTTGGTTTAATCACCGATTCTGGGTACGGTATGTCCTAGAATCGAGTACCTTCTGGAAACCCCACAAAATCGCAATAGGTTCGATATTTTCAGGTCTGAAACGTTTCTCAGGTTGATGTGCGATTTTGACGCGATTGGAGAGTGATTTGAAGAGTTGCACCTAAAAACGAGCTTCCATTTTATTTTCCTTGCTTCATTTGGTGCTCATTGATAGAATTTTTGTTATACGTCTGTTGCTGGGGAAGAGCAAGTAATTTTTCTTTCTTATTGTGAAATCTTGAAACGAGGTTGTGTTGTGACCTTTTCACACATCGCCCCATTGCAAATGGGACCCCCAGTTGTTTGCTTTTTTTTAGGGTTTTGCCGTAGCATTGCAATTTCATAAAGCCTTTGCTTTGAGTTTGGAGTTAGAGTTTTGAAAAGTCATCTGAGTCAAGTGGAGAATTCAAGCCCAAAACAATGCCTAGACATCATGGAAGTGCTTAGAAGGTCTGGAAGACGAGGAACACCAGTGCTTTGAGTCAATTCTAACACTTACTATTTTTTAGGGATTTTGCTTTTTCTATTTTTGGCATTTTTGGACCAATCTGGGACTTACTATTTTTAGAAATTCTGCTTTTTGCTTTTTCTATTTGTAGAAATTTCTATTTTTAGAAAGTTGACCTAGGGTTGGGTCCCATAGGTCATGGTGTCAACTTTTTCATCTTCAGAATCAAAATTTTGTGCCTCTAAGAGTAAAAAGCAAGAGAAAGAGAAAAACGAGGAAAGATCCAGATAAAAGCAAGAAATCCATCTAAGTGTCAAGCATGGCAAGCCAACCTTGAAGTTCGCTGTAGAAACCCCTGTTCTTACTATTTTTCTGAAACTGTCTGTTTTGCTTATTTTTGAATGTTTTTATTGAATAAACCATTGAAGTGCGATTTCGAAAGAAATTGCATATAAATTTAAATAAAATAATACAGCTCTGGAAACAACATAATCTATTTCAAATACTGATGCCAGACTATTATTTAATCTTCTGCAATGATTACAAATAAGATCCGATAACATGCAACTAAAAAGGCAACGATATTTTGATGAAAACCTGATTATTGCAGCAAGCTGAAAGAAAACTCTGTGAATGTTCTGTGATAACTTCTGAATGAAGATATCTCTCTGAATGCAATAGATCAGCTGATATTTCACAGCCTCTGAACTGCAACACTGAAGATGGCTCGTTCTCCAATGCCTGTAGACAACTGAAACCCTTGGCTTCGTTCTCCGGAAGAAGACTTGATCAAAAATTGATTTCATAACATAATGAGCTCAATCCCAATGAAACCCTTATATCTCCTCAAGAGTTCGAATTTTCTCAATTAGGTTTCATTTAAATAAATTCGAACTTTTCTTTTTAATTTTTCAATAGTTTTCGAAAGCACTTTTAATTATAAAATATAATTAAAAGTGGCCCCTTCAATGATGGGCGACCCCTTCAGCAAAAATCACTTAAGCTATAATATTTTAAATATTATAACTTTATAACATAAGCTCCAAATAATTAATATTTAATTAAATCAATTAAATATTAATATCTCTCTCAATATATGCCCGATGCACGAACCGTCTGAAGCTGACGAAGAAGGAAGTGATTCTGCACGTGACCAGACCATACTGCTAAAAATAGCAGGGCCGAGCAAATAGCAAATAGTCCGAAAAGCCAACTGATAACAATCTGACAACTGAACCAAGCCAATCTCCATCAAGACCCTCTATCCATCCTATCAGCCTACGAGGGTCGCATAATAGGCTAAATCCACCGAACTCTGATGCTCGCAAAATTGGGGACATTACAGTCCGCCCTCCCTGAAATTGCTTGTCCTCAAGCAATCTCTATTGCAAAGAAACCCAACTCCTCGGAAGGCCCAAAATAAGAACTGTGAAGTGTCCCACACATCTCTAACTGTCTCCTGTAGCATCAACAAAAACACAACTGCGCAAGCTATCCCTGGATCCCAAACCAGAGTGAAAGTCTGGTTCTGCATCCTCAGGCTGCCACTGCGCTTACTCACTCCAACTTCACCATGCTGGAAATGATGAAGTAGCCCAATGGGACCCATCCAATATTCAGTGCCAAGACTGTCACCACCTGGATCCCAATACAATCTGAATTCACATCCATCTGTCATGCGGAGATAAGAACTTATAGAAGCATCTGCTACACTGAATCTCTCCCTGTCCTCTGCTAAACCCTCATGGATGTGATAACTGACCAAGCCATCATGCCAACTGACACCATAGTCATCCTGTAACCATGTACCCATAAGAAAACCTTGTGACATAGAAGTAGCAAACCCTGTTGGATACATATCGGCATGATGTAAAACTGATAGCTGTCCCTGCAAGTGATCTCCCTCAAACCGCTGAGTCTGGCGCTTGCAGTTGCTAATCCCATCTTCTGAAGATGGTGAATACCCATCCCACAACGGATGGTATAACTCCGGAGCCAATCCACGCCGATGCATCATCAAATCCTCCGTGTGTGGACTAAAGGGAAAGTGATGAACACTCCTCACTATGCAATCAAGATAAAACGCTCCCACCTCGGTCAATGGCTGACCATCATAGTCCTGGGGAAACAAATCAGCATAAGTACAAATCTCTATACTGGATGATGCCCCACATATCTCCTGTGACGACGATGAAGTATTGACGTGATCTGTCACACAACTCTCGGAAAAATCAACTATCTCATCACAAGAGCTCTCAACTAAAACACTCATCCCAGCTGAATTGACTGCACCAATATCTGTGATAGATGTAACCACATCCTCACTACAACTCGTGGATATAAGATTCTCATCCACTGCCTCTGTATATAACTGTACTGTATCTGCAGCTGGTGGAGACTGTGCCAAACTCAACTCCATGGGCAGCTCCTCCAACCGTGACTGTGACTCTTGAAGGGCCAACTGAGCACTCTCCAACGAGTCCATAGTCACCTCAAGCTCATGAGTGAGCTCATCAACTTGCTCCTCCTTCCTCTGCAATGCATCATAACAAATGCAATCCCACTCGAGAAGAAAATCCCTGTCAGCAAGTAGTTTTGTTTCATCATTCCAATTGCTTCTCGAAGTGCATGTATCTCTGCAAGGGAAAAACCACTATCACCGTGCTCATCTGTCAAAGGAGTACTCCAACCATACGTAGCCAACATCTGATGAGCAACATCAAAATGCTCAATGGTTGTGGCAATCATATTGTCATTCACTTTTAGTTGCCCAACCAAATGGTGAGAACTTTGTAGCTTATGACCCCCATACAAGTTTTCCGGTTCACAATATGCACTATGATATGAGGCTGATTCGTCATCACTCTCCTCATGATAAGCAGCATCATGTGTGCTTTCATCCATGCACACCTCAACATCTAAGGTACTGCTGCTATGTACCTCAAAGGATGGCTCAACTGATAAAGTAGAAGTTGCTGGTATGACAGTATCTTCACACACTTCTACTCCCAAAGTATCTGCATGCCCATCCAAAGCATGATCCTGGGATTCCATATCAACATATGAATCTTCTAGCTTGTTTTCAAAGGTCTGATATGAAAAATCAGATTCACCCTGACATGAATCCTCTACATACAATGCATCATTAGTACCCAATTCCTGAGTACTTTCATGTGACAATTCAATAGGATCATTTTGCACATGTGAAAACACTGCTGTCTCATACTCATGCAAAGTTTCATCATCGCTGTCATGAAAATCAGAAGTAGCCTCTATATGAGAAACTTCTTGAGTCACCTCTTGCAAGGATGATGTAGATAAATCATTACCCAAAGCTGTTCTAGTGTCTTCTTGAATCAAATCAGCATGTCTATCAAATTCATCATATAAATTTCTGCATACCTCATCGGAACTTGAAGACACCACATCATTCTCATGAAGAATTGTATCAATCACATGTAAAGATTCTCTATCCAATTCGTGTGTAAACAATTCATGAGCTATAGTGTGATATTTCTTCCTTGCAAACTCTGTCTTATGGCAAAGACTCGGGTGCAAATCCATGTAACTCATGAAAGGAAGTTCCTTCTTAATTTTTTGAGGAAGAGTGCTATACTCCTTAAACATGCTAATCACTTCTTCTTCTTTGTTTTGTGGTGTTCGACCTTTGCTGGTAGGAATTGAATTGGTTCCTTTAGGCTGTCCGAACTCTAAGAGCGCCTGCTCTAATCGCAGCAACTCTCGATTGAACTTGTATTGGGATTGTTCAAGTTCTTTCAATGTTTGTTTATTGCTGACCAATGTTGTCATGAAGCCCATTTTCGCTGTTCAAACTGACTTGTGCAACTGCTAATTTTCCCACCGGATGAATGTGATGAAAGTAACCTTCTGAAATTTCACTGTGAAAAGCCTTGCAAAAACTGGGCTAAATTTCTCACATTCGTGCTCTTTGATGTTTTGTCAAACAATTTGCTTCAAGACCATTTAACTGCTGTAGCTGAATCCTTATTGTATTCCTCAATGTATGAGATGAGAATGAAATTGCTATAGGCTTCTAATGAGCAATACTAAGCGCAATACTGATTTTATGAGGATAGGAATTTTGTCAAACAGTTTGCTTACAAGCTGTCTTTGGTCTGATATAATTTTCTGTTTGTGCCTTCTTGATTTGAATGAAGATCAGATGCATCAAAGACTGTATAATGTAATTTTGATATTACAAACTGCAATATGACTGAGAGTGGATGCAAAGTTCAATTACAGCAACTCAGGCATTTTGACAAACATATGGTAAACAAACTACCACTTCTCATATATGCTATTATGATGCTCCATTATTACAACTATAGTGTTCTCCAGACTGAACACAACCTTTGACAAATATGACTCTAAGATGATTTACAATGATATCATATAACATTAACTGCCCTCAAGAGTCAAATATTCTTGTGGTAATTAAATACTCCCTAGGAAAGTTGTTTCAGACTTACAATGACCCAGGAAGATCAACAGAACAGTAATATATATATTGCAACAGAACTATTCCCACAATTCAGCAGACATTTTACACGCAGCCACTATGTTTCAGTGAAAGCAAAATATAATATTTCTGACCTTACATCAGTTGGTTGCTTCTTCAAACTGTTGACAAGGAATCCTTGTGTGGTGGCTTCTTTCAATAATAAGCGATAAGTTGAACTGATGGAATGATATACTGCTCTTTTAAAACTCCCGTATGATGCTGGGCGCCCAGAATTGAATATTGTAACTATTTGGAAGTCACCTTTAATGAGCTGCGTCAGACTTAAATCCCTAAGACATCTTCCCCTCTTTATTGTTTTGTCTCTATGTCCACGTTGGCTCCAAATTCGAGTTTTTTAAAGCCTAAAGCCACGACTTGTATCTTCTCTTATACTCTTCGATTTAACAAGGAAGATGTCCTCTTCAATCGTGTCTCCTCCCCTTATGCGGCGCTTTTCCTTAGTTCATATAAACAGAAAACATAACGTGCCCGATTCCTTGATAATATCTAGCGATTGAATGCTAAAAGAATAAATCCCGAAATGAGGTATTTAGAAATATGTGGCACTTCCTTTAGTTTCCCTCCTTGGCACGGTTCTGGCAATTCCCGACACCTCACAAGATAATATTATCTCAATATAATCAAATATATTCAACAGCTTCCAATTTCAAATATAAATCGATATAATCTGGAGATAGCTGTGAAATCTCCGTACCTCTCTGTCTTACCTACCAATACCATTCGATATCCTTTGACTGAATGGTAAACATGAATCGATGACTGGATTTCATCTTGACTTCAGCTTGTGACGTTTTGTCTCATCCAACAGCTTACAAACGATTCTCTGTCTTTATGCGACTTCAGAATTCGTCTTTTTGTGGAAAAACAAATTGCACCTCCTTGCTATGCGTCGGCCCTCTGAAGATATTCGCTTTTTCTTAGCATTCGATACCCTTTGACTGAAAAGCGATTCTCTTAAATTTGTCTTTTCTGGCTTGTCTTCTAGCTGCAATAAAAAAAACACTTTTTGTCTTCTGTGGCAGCAATTATCTTAGACGCCACGTCCTCAGCCACTGCTTGTCTGGTAGCGGCTATTCCATAATTAAGCGCACAGCCTTGGACAAAATCTCACTGTATATGGATTAAATCGCCCATAAATATATTCGACTCCTCATAAATGCTAGAAAAATCTCTTTACAAAATTTTTAATATGCAAAGCTCCTTGCAATAAAAACCCCATTATTCTGAAAAAAAAAAAATTTCGAACCCTGATATTCTGAAAACTTTCCTTTTGCTCATAAAATTTTAATCTCCCACACAGGATGGCAGGAGACCGCTCTGATACCACTGTAGAAACCCCTGTTCTTACTGTTTTTCTGAAACTGTCTGTTTTGCTTATTTTTGAATGTTTTTATTGAATAAACCATTGAAGTGCGATTTTGAAAGAAATTGCATATAAATTTAAATAAAATAATATAGCTCTGGAAACAACATAATCTATTTCAAATACTGATGCCAGACTATTATTTAATCTTCTGCAATGATTACAAATAAGATCCGATAACATGCAACTAAAAAGGCAACGATATTTTGATGAAAACCTGATTATTGCAGCAAGCTGAAAGAAAACTCGTGAACGTTCTGTGATAACTTCTGAATGAAGATATCTCTCTGAATGCAATAGATCAGCTGATATTTCACAACCTCTGAACTGCAACACTGAAGATGGCTCGTTCTCCAATGCCTGTAGACAACTGAAACCCTTGGCTTCGTTCTCCAGAAGAAGACTTGATCAAAAATTGATTTCATAACATAATGAGCTCAAATCCCAATGAAACCCTTATATCTCCTCAAGAGTTCGAATTTTCTCAATTAGGTTTCATTTAAATAAATTCGAACTTTTCTTTTTAATTTTTCAATAGTTTTCGAAAGCACTTTTAATTATAAAATATAATTAAAAGTGGCCCCTTCAATGATAGGCGACCCCTTAAGCAAAAATCACTTAAGCTATAATATTTTAAATATTATAACTTTATAACATAAGCTCCAAATAATTAATATTTAATTAAATCAATTAAATATTAATATCTCTCTCAATATATGCCCGATGCACGAACCGTCTGAAGCTGACGAAGAAGGAAGTGATTCTGCACGTGACCAGACCATACTGCTAAAAATAGTAGGGGTGCTCCGCTGAGTGCTAAAAATTGCTAAAAATAGCAATCCGAGCAAATAGTGTCCGAAAGCCAACTGATAACAATCTGACAACTGAAGCCAAGCCAATCTCCATCAAGACCCTCTATCCATCCTCTCAGCCTACGAGGGTCGCATAATAGGCTAAATCCACCGAACTCTGATGCTCGCAAAATTGGGGACATTACATTCGCCCAAGGTAGAAATGGCATGAAAAGCATCATGTCTAACCTGAGGTTCGCCCAACACATGAAATGGCTAAGTAACCTTCAAGTCCGCCCATGACATGTCCAAGACAATGTCAAGTCCGCCCCAAGCTTAAAATGAAGATGGCAAGTTAAAGGGAAAGTCCGCCCTACCTTGGCAAAGCACAAGCAAAGTCTGCCCCACCTTGAGGAGAATATGGCAGGCATGAAGTGAAGTCCGCCCAACCTTGGCAAAGCACAAGCAAAGTCCGCCCCACCTTGAAGAGAATATGTCTTGCCTAGTGTAAAGTCTACCCAAGGAAAAATAAGACATGTCAAACATATCATGAAGTCCACCCTAGGCCAAAAATGAAAAATTTGCCTAAGTATTGATGAAGTTCACCTAGGGGAGAGATGAGAAACGACAAGCTAATGATCAAGTCCGCCCATGGTTGTCCAAAGGAAGGTAAAGTCCACTTGGAAGAAAGAAAAGAAATGGCAAGACCAAGGTAAAGTCTGCCCAAGGAGAAATGTCTAGCTAACTCTATAGTCCGCCCCACCTTGAGAAAAATGGCAAGACAAGTATAAAGTCCGCCCTGGCTAAAGGAGAGAAATAAAATGACATAGAAAATAATTAATTAGCCATGGGTAAATTAAATTTCGCCATAATTAAGTGATTTAAAGGGTTGGAAGAGGTCGGAAAATTTAACACTTGGAATATTTTTATTATTTTCCAACACTTGGGAAAATATTCGATACTTAGAAAATTTTCGAGCTCAAGGAAAAATCTAGAGGATTTTGGCTGAGGATGGCGCCATGATAAAAAAATGGGAACTTTCTCTCGAAAATCTTTAGTGAGGATCAAGTTGCCATATTGAAGGGATAAAACAATTCGATGAATTTAGAGAGAAAACACAAAGTTGCTAAAATCATTCGAACTCTCCAGCTTTATAAGAAGTTTGACTTGTCACTCTCAAATCATTCTCTTCCAGAGTTCGATCAAAAGTTGTCTTTTCTCTCAGAATTGTGAAAAGATAGAGTTTTCGAAGAGAGATTTTTACAAAGTATTTTTTTTCAAAGTGGAGAACTAAATTTTTGAGATGAAGGGCGTAATTTCTGGAGAGTAAAAGTAAATCTCTGAATTAAAAGGCGTGATTTTGAAGTGAATTTTCAGAAGTTAAAATCAATTTGCAGTCAAGACATACTTTCAAAGGTTCAGAATGAGTTTGGTTAAATTCTTCATCTTATTCACTCATTCTGAAAAGGATTTATTGAGTATTTAACCAAGTTTGCCCATTTTCAGCCTGATTTTTTCATAGAATCTATATGATTAATAGGCTGAAAGTGAAATTTTCGAATAAGGGCCCAGAAAAATCAGAGTTAAAATCTTTAAAGTAATAGTAATTCTCTTCATGTTTATTGCAGGTTAATGACCATTAGAGGAGAATCTTTGAGAAAGGCCCAGATGATGTTCGCCAGCAAAGAACTGCAACCAGAATAAAAAATGAACTCCAAATGGAAAAACATCATAGACACCAACCTTGGACATGTAGATTTCAAAGAATTCAAGAAAAGAATGTATGGACATGATGGATTCCTGCTGACACCAATTGCTCGCCGGACGCTGAGGAATGGCATTGTCCAGGCAGTCGGATTTCCACCAGCTGTAGAATGTGCTGAATTAATGGTTGAGTGCGCCATTCACTACAATGTGTAGGAGAGGTAGATCATTGTGCTGGACGGTAGAATATTGGCTCATCTCGGAGAGCTAGCAATCCAAGAAGCATTTGGCATACCGAGCAGTAACCGGACTTCATATAAAACCAAGGAAGATGCCAGGAAACTCTATGAAGACTAGTTCGAGCTTTGTGCAACAAATATTAATAAGTCATGGTTGGAGAAGTCAAGGCCCTCAGTCAAGAAAATGCCAAAGAAGCTGCTTCTCACAAACTTCAAGGAGTATGGAGATATCATTTTATTGTTAAATAGAATAATGGCAATCCTCAAGACATGCCATTCCAGACATGGATGTACTACTTCATTGATGAAATCACCTCAAGAGTGAAAATGTTCAACTGGTCTCAGATGATTAATGACAATCTTCATGAGCAGTTAGTCAATTTTGAAAGGACAAAATCTTTTCACGAGTTCTTACGTCGTCTATCTATTGGCCAGAACTTACAGATATACAAGACTAATCTACAAAGGTGTGGTAGGCAATGGTGAGAATGAATTTAAGTCATATGATTGTTATCCCCAGTTGTAGCTCTGCGAGAAGTCTCACTTTAGAAGAGTGAATGATGCTTTCCTAATGTATATCACCAAAATGTTGCAAGGAGGAACTCACCAAAGGCTTACTCATGAGTCCAACAGCCTGATCAACAAATATGGATCCTAGTTTATCCAGTTTCTGAGATTCAAATACATAAGGATTCAAGGATTCACTGAAAGTCCTTACCAACTTCCAATTTATCCTACCAATAGGATGATCTTGCTAGAGGTCCTTAGGCAGTTGGAGACATACCAAGGCTTCCAGAGAACAAAACAAAAGGCAACAGTTACCTTTCCATTCTTCATTGGAAACATGCTGGAGTCTTGTCCATTGACACAGGTAGTTGAAAGTGCCAGGTTGGAGATGCAATGGTATCCGTTCACAGCTTACCGGTCTAGGGCCAACTTTGACCCTCATAACCACATTGGGACCGTGAATGGAAATAAGTATAATCATAAGGTAAACCTAGAGGATTTCTAGGCGAATGCTGCAGATGAATATGACATCAGGAAAAGATTGTGGTCCAGATTGCCAGTGAACTTGATCAGAATGACCGAACTTTGCCGAGTGTCTGATCAGCGAGAAGATGATGGAGAGTATGCCCAACTGCGCTATGATGAGAATTGGCCTCTTCCTCCTGTAAAGTGGTCAGAGCTTGAGCTTGCAGATTTAACCACCTTGATGAGGCCGGTTGTCAAATATTCTCAGTGGTGGGTTGACCAGCAAGTCCAGGAGTTAAAGCGAAGAAGAGTGACCCTCACATATGACTTACTAGGCGAGGTGGAATCATATTCCTCGAATGTAGGAGTATCTCACAGTGCTGAATTGATTGAAATCACCAGCTCCAAGAAAAGGAAGGAAGCAATTGCTGACTCTATTGGGTCAAAGGGGAAGACACTTATAAATGAGGAACCTGTTCAAAAGAGGCAGAGAGTGGAGCCATCTCATTCTACCACATCCAAAAATGTTGACGAGATAGTAGCCACTATGGATGAGTCATTAGCTGACATGAGGATTCCTTCTCCAATTCATGAGGGGAATATTGAGTCAATCCATCCAGATGATGATGAGCCTCCGTCTCCTACAGGTACAGAGATACTCAAATCAGAGAATGAAATGGATATCCCAGATGAGGAGTTTCAAGAGGGAATGATTTCCGCTCTTAGAGGAATTCTAGATATTCCATGTGGAGAAAATACTCAGGAAGAGGACGACATTGAACAACCTACAATTCCTGAATGGCTAAAGGAAAGATTGAAAATAGAAGTACTAGTTGAGATTCAGGAGGAAGATGACATGGCAGATTTCTGTTTGCCTACGGAATGGGATTCTAATCTGACGTACTACTGGCAAACTTGTAATATGCAGAACATAGGATAAAACAGTAAACTGAAAGATATCATAGTAAAATGCCAAAACCTTTATTCATTCTCAGGAATATCATGTACAAGAGTATCACAATGCTCACAGTATAATCATCGGCAACAAAACTCATTCATTATTATCATAGCATCAGTATCAGCATAGCATAATCCGACTATTCCCACCCGACTACATATAACGCTCGGCGGTGGTTAGACAACCAACCGACACGACGTTTCATAACATCATTACATTAACACTAATCTGAACATGTTTTGCCGAGAGTACATGACATTACATGACATTATTATTCTTTACTAACTATTGTTTTATTTAACAATTGCCGAGTATGACCGAGGCCGACTACGACCGAGGCCAACTACGGTCGACAACAAGCAAACGACAACAAGTAAAATATCCGACTAACAATTTCTTGGCTAGGTTAGAAAACGTTACTACAAAGAAGCCCGCCAAGAAATTTTCTACAATCCAGAGGCATGAAGCCGGCTGCCGTTCAATGCAGATTGCCGTGCCAACAGTTGATAAGTCACAAGAGGATATTGCGCCCCATGAATATGCCATCACCATTGATGACTTAGGTCCAACAACGAAAGGCCAAGAGGTTGAAGACTTGGACAACTTAGTCACTACCATCAAGGCAAGGTTGGAAAAGGAGGTGGCAAAGAAAAGAGAGTATAAAAAGGAGATTGGACACCTGAAGGAGTACATCAAGCACCTGACCAAACCTCTTGATCAGGCCGACTGAGTAGCTCCTCCACCTTTGAACTCTTCACAGGAAGCGGCCAAGGACTTTGAAGAAAAGATGGTCACGGCTAAAGAAACTAAGGAGTGGATGGTGAGTAAGAGCGAGGAAGCGACTACATTTATGGAGAGATTGACACTGGCTTATGGACAGACTTCCTCATTGCTTTCCAGACTTGCTGTCGTGAGAAAAACTTGGGAAGATAATTGCAGCAGGCGCTGCCTATGACTTCCACACTTGGTATTGGGCATTGACAACACAAAGTGAGGTCTTGGAAAAAGTAAAGTCTAATGGAGTCAGTTAAAGAGTAGATTAAAGAGGTTCAGAGCAAGATTTTCCTCATAGCTGCGGATGTACTTGAGAAGGAGATCATCTGGGAGAATGACATGCAGTTGGAAAAACTAAAGCACAGAGCTCAGGAAATCTTCTCTACCATCACTGGACTGGTCCTAAGGCAAAATTTGACTAAGGTGGCGAACTTCTTATCTATCTGAGATGCCTTCCTGAAACAGGAAATGGAATGGGAAAATACTTTTGCCGGATGTGCTGAGGAGTTGGATGGGTTGGAATTCAAAGTAAACATGCTGTCGTAGGTCACAAGGGAAGAGGTCATCCCGAGCATGTCCAGGTTCATTGAACGCATTGCCGCTTGAGAGGATAGGGATGCACTTCCTTGAAAATAGCTCCTGGCGCCACTTGTCTTTCATGCAATTATGATGATGTTATTTTAGGAAACCCTAATTAGGGTTGATATGTCTTGATCTCGGCCGTTAATTTGTTTTGATCTTAGCCTTTCATTTGCTTTCTGAAATTTTATATAAACTCTTGCTCTCTCATTGTCAAAGTGTGAAGAAAGTTTATGAAATTGTTGCGTATAGCTACTTTGGATAATAAAAGCTCTTATGCATGATTTGCTTTGAATCCTCCTTATTGTCAAGTGGCAAGGTTACATATCTTCTTCAACAATAGATTAGAATTAGAATAGAATTTGATTTGAATACATGCTAAATGAATGCAAGATTTGATAGTATTGATTTATGGTGAAACTTCACTCATTACTTTCTTTGAATAGATGTTTTTTATTCAATGCGTAAAGTTAGCCTGAGCTTATAATTGTGGATGCTTAACTTCTCTCTGGATGAGTATTGTTTGATTTGATGGTAATTGTTCATGATGTGAAAATCATAAGCACACCCCTTGAAGATTGCACCCACTTTGTGTAGTTGTCCTACCGAGGCAAAGCAAAGTGTGGTTATTAGTTTCACCTAATCCATACCGTCTCTTGAATTCTTAGGAGTAGATTAGAGCTTCTAAATCTTATCCTTTTGCACTTTTTTGAAATCCCAAACAGAAAATCCCAAAATAAAGATTATTTAATGTTAAATCCGTCTAAGTCCTAACTTGTGAAGAATTTTTTAGCTTAAGTCCCTTTGTGTATTACTAGCATATCACAACGCCCATTGAGCTTATCCACACGTCAAGACCTGGCAAAAGAAATCTTGGAGTCACCATATGATCTTCTCACAATCTTAGCATATGCGGTGATTTTGTTCAAGAGAGGATAGAGTGTCTGTGGACATTTTATTCTATGTGTTCGGTGGATGATAAAATGTACACCAACAGGTTGGAACTTAACAAGCAGTAGTTCAAATAACAATGACAATACTTATTTTCATCGGAATGAGTACGAAGGCGTAGTATTTATCACATTCCCTTCCTTTAACATAGAAGATTTCACTGCCAGTGATAGTCCATATGAACAATGCAATATCCAGAATGAGGACGATGTCTTCTCTGACGTTCTCAAGGGTGATGACGATCAACCACCATTGACTGCAAAAAAACCATTCACGAGGTGAATAGGAGAGTTTGCTGAGTTAGACAATTTTAAAGCTGCCACAGTCCACGTCTGCTAGAACCCGCAAGCTTTAAAGGCTTTTAATAGTTTAAGAATTAAAACGTTAAAAATTTCGAATCCCTAAATTTTTACCCTTTGTAGTTTAAATTTATTAATAATGATTGTTAATAGTTTTAAAATTTAAACTTTGAACTTTTAATTTTATAATGATTATTAAAAAACATAATATAAACAATTTTAATTTTAATTTGTAAATTTGTTTTTTTAATTATTAATATTTTATTATTGTGTAGTTTAATTTATATAAATAAATTAATAATTAATATAATAAATGTAAATGTTAAGTAATAAGTTTATATTAATATTAAATAATTGAAATTCTATATTAATAATTTCTAAATTTTTAATATTGTATATATTAGATTAATAATATATTATAAATTTTTATATGTCACTAATAGTATTAGTTCAATAATTAATAATTAATATTATAAATTATAATTCTTGTTTAGCATATACATGATATGTGGTATTCTAAATTTAATTCTTGTTTTTATTTTGTAGGCTGCAAATACGTATATATCTATGATTTTTATATGTTTTTTGTACGGACGTACCCAAACATACCCAACCCCCAATTTTTTTGCTGTACTGACGTACTATACCGCGTACCCGTACCCGATTCAGCAACTTAGCATATAATGTTTAGGTGCTTAATTCTACATTGTTATACTAATTATACGTATGCTATGTGAGCACAAGTTAGTTGATGTCTAAAATAAAACTACACTCATCTACAAAAGAGAACATTACATACATATCCGAAAAATTGGAATGCCTTTTTTAAATTTTTACTAGTTTATGTAAGTATCTATGCCTATCATAGAATCCTTGTATCATTGGAGAGAGTCTTGTAAATCAAAATTGAAGACAAACATATAGATTGCAGCTATGAAATGCAAAGTAATTGGTCACAGCTATCCATATATATTTTTATATATTAGAGAGGGTTGTATTTGGGCCCTCACCCTTATAATTTCAAAAAAACCAGTTACAAAATAGCCAATAGTCAGAAGGAACAACATTACAAAATATAAACAAAGATGCTCAGTGCTGGTAAAAGAATGACTAGAAGCATCTGCCAGACCCACTAAAAAATCAACACCATATAGGCATGGATGCCCACCCAAAAACCAAAGAGACCAATGGAACCATGGCTACAAAGCCCTCAAGATCCCCCATCTATGCGCTCCATGAGAAGCAGCAGTTGAGATTCCAGCTATTCCAGAGGCCATAGCTCAACCTTGAGCAGCCACTGCAATCAGTTTCAGCACAGCCGCTGTAGGACCTCCACAGCTAGCTAGAGCTTCAAACTTGACCCTACAAATAATTTTCTGCCATTTGAATGCCCATTCCAACACACCACTAGAAAGAGAAGTCAATGTAAATATGCTAGTAATCTCTAGAGTCTTGTGATTGTGAGAAATCAGCAGATTTTTAATAACCATGTGCAAGTTTGGACAAAAGGTCAGGAGGTCTTGAAGCACACGATTCACAGCTAGAAGTTATTTGTTGAGAACACAGAAATCTTCAACTGAAGCTGTGGCTTGCCCAAGCCAACAATGACTGCATCAGAGTCATCCATGGCACTGCCCACCTCCTCAAAACCCACAACCTCAACAGTTGGAAGCAAACAAACCAAGAAATGGGGGACCCACTTTCTAAGCTCTACCAATTGAACCCCCTCAATTTTGGAATAAAAAACCACCAAAATCGGTGAATGAGAATGAAGCACCCTAGTGTCTTCAAATACCAGCTAGACCCAAAATCAATTTCATTAAATTGAACGAGATCAAGTCCCAACAACAAAAAATTTCCCTTAGATGGTGATTAGAAACCTTTCCCTCACAAAAGGATCTTTAGATTTGCAAGAATGATGCTTACATGCCATTAAAAACTTAGAAGAGGCACAACATGTTAGATTAATTGTCATTGACGTCCAAGAAGATGCATAAAGTGTTATTACTGAAGCAAATCGAAGGCCTCCACAGACAGAATTTACCTTAACAAGGAAGTATTAGTAAACAAATTCTATTTATTTTATGAGGCCAACTCCCTTGTACTTTGGCACCCACATTAGAAGGTAATTTGAATTCAAATATTATTTTAAATCATAGGGCTGACCCCCTCTTTATGGTGCCCAAAATTCTCTTGAAATTAAATTTAAGATAAATTTATTTATTTATCAAAAGGGGCCGACCCCTTTTGGAGTGCCCAAGTTAACTTTGAAAAGTTGTATATAAATCAAGTGTTGCCTCCCTTGCAAAGAGATATGTCTATTCAAGAAGTCGCCTCATTCAAGCATTTAAAAATAAAGTTTGTGAGATAAGGAGAAGGGGAGTGTGGGAATAAAGAGATATATCATTTAGGCACATAGCAGATTTTGTGAAGAGGTTATAGCAGATCCATAGGAAGGTTATGAGAAGATCAAAAGGAAGTTTATGAGCAGACATAAAAGCTGATTTGGAGCAGACCTAAGATTGAATATAAAGCAGAATTTGAGCAGACCATCAAGCTGATTTGGAACAAACCTTTAAGGCAGATTTATATCAGATCCTGAAGGTAATTAATAGCAGATATAAGGCAGATTTTGAAGGAGTTTTATTTTCAAGAAGACTAAGATTTTGTTGTTCAAGAGGTTGGTGCCTCTCCATAGAAGAGATTGGTGTCTCTTATTGAGTTGGCGCATAGTCTAGGGGATTGGTGTTTCCTATAGGTTGGTGCCTGAAAATTGTAATCAGTGAATTATATAAAAGCATTATTTTGTCATGGTTTTCTCCTGCAAGGGTTTCCACGTAAATTCCGGTGTTCTTGTGTTGCAATTTGTTAGATCTTGCATACTGATTATTTATTTTTAATTTGGTAGAAGTTTGGTAATACTGATTCAGCGCCCACCCCCCCGCGCCCGTCTTAGTATAATTGTGTGCTCATCACAACAATCCACCAAACCATAGACAAGAGGAAAAACCACTAAAGACCTACCAAAAAGCACACCACCAAAATGTGAAGAGAGCATACATCTTCCGAAACACTTCCATCTGTCACAAACGAGGAACTTCCATGTGCATACACAAGAGGTGGCCAAGGGGCTTACCAGCAATAAACTCTGGTATGCTAAATTGTCATTAAAGGTTAGTAGCTTCGCTCATATGGTGAGAATTTGATGACAAAAGAAAAAAGCTAAAAGGACTAGCTGTCACAAGTGGGGAGGAAATCAAGGGGCCCAACATATGCTAAGGGGATCAATCATCAAATAATCTTTTTCCATATCTGTCAGTGTCATATCTATTGGTGATGAGTTTTGGAAATGGTGTAGCACCCTAGCTTTTACACTAGGACATTTGTAATGTCCCCTTCTCAATCCTAAGCTATTTAGTGATCGTTAGCCTATTTTTGGAGTCTCGTAGGCTAAATGGAGGAGTTAAGGGGATTCCACGATCCTTGAAGGATTCATGTCAACATTTTCAGAAGAGTATACAGATGTTGCTAGTGAGCTTTTGTGGATTTTTCTAGGCCTTGGTCAACAATATTGCTATTTTTAGCAACTTACTATTTTTAGTAAGTTTTAGTGTGATTCAATTTGGGCTAGTTTGGAGTTTTGGCTCACTATTTTTAGTAATTTGCTATTTTTAGTAAGTGCTATTTTGAGCACCTGGTCTTGGTAGCAGAATAGTGTAGGGTTTCCAATTTTGGCAATGGTGAGTTTGGATGATTTTTGGAGCAATATTTATTCATCATCACTTAAGTCTTCAAAAAGGTAACTTTATGACTTACGTGAAATTCTTTTTGACCCCTTATGCTCAACACCTAGGAAAGGTCACTTAAGTTGTTTTTAAAAAGCAACTTTCATTTCCTAAGGTGGATGCCTATATGAAGGAATAAAGTGAAAATAAAATAAATTAAATATTTCTTTCGGAGAAGGGCGTCCCATTTTGGAGGGAAAAGGAGTTTGAATTTGGAGTTCTAATTTCTATATAAGCTCACCTTGTGCTCTCATTTGGATTATGTTGATTGAAAAATAACGAAGTGTTCTCGAATTGGGGATTGAATCCTTCAAGGGCTTTGAAGATGAAAACCTTCAAAGTTGCTCTAGTTTCGGAGTTGAGAGATACTCCCTAGTTGGACATTGGAGTGGCTTCACTGTAGGGGTCACCATTGAGCTTTGGTGAAGATTTCAGTTTGTTTCTGTCATGTTTTGCTTTGATATTTTCTAGTAGATGCATATTTGGTGTGGTTCTTGACTTTGCAGAGCTTTGGGAGTATTTTGGAGTGGTTTTCCTTGTTGTTGTACTTGCTGGTCGTACTATTTCTATGCTTAGGTCGTACCATATTTGTGTTGCTGCTGAGTGAAGCATTGGAGACTTGGTATTGGGTATTGGACCATTCTATCTCTTGGCCTTGGGTGACCCTTTGTGCCAAATTGCAGATTTAATGTTGGAGAATTGGATTTTTAGAGGTTGATCGCCCCTCCTAGTAGGCTGTACAGTTGGGTTTTCTGAAGTTTTGGTTTTGTGGAGTTTTGGCTGATGTTTTTTACAGCCAAGGGAATTTGTATTACAACTTGAGAGAAGGATAAAATATTATGAAGACAAAGATGACCTACACATAACATTACCTCTTCACTTCTAGTAATGAAACTAGGTAAAAAACTGAAACTATAGCATTGCCATATTCATCAAGCAAAGCAATGATATGAGAGAGCCTAAATTAGCATTAAATTCAAGCCATTTAGCCAAGAATATGGATTATTTCTTTCCAGAGAACTGATTTACAAGGCTACCACTGTAGAAAAAGATAGACCATCAAATATTATTTGAACCAAACAGCCAAGCAATCTTCACAATAACAATTTAGGTGTGCAGAAAATCAAGAATGATGAGAACATTCGATGTAGATAAGAAGTAGACACAAAATTAAACCATGTGTGACATGGTATTGATGGTATTGACAAAAATCCTAGCATTTGAATATAGATAAAATAAAACCATGATAAAGACACAAAATATGAAGCATGAATAGTGAGCTAAAATATAACTTCAGAATATAGACCATTCACTTTAGTAATAGTAAAATACACTCTTTTTGGATTGAAACCCCACCAAAATAAAATAGATTTAACATTTTTTATCTTGTTAATTTAAATTGAAAGATCCTTGTGATGTGCACATTGAAAATTTTATTTAATAGATGATTCATCTATTTGTATGCGCTGGTTGAATTTTGTGTATATACTATTTGTAGGGTGTGAAGTTATAGAATGTATTTGCAGCAGTGTTGCAGCAAAAAAATTGCCTACCTCCAACTCAAATGCATTGCCTCTTGACTCCTTGCAAGTTTGAAACTAGTCACGCCTTATATGCACGTCTCGGTGAGCTCACATTTGTAGTCGTGCCCTAAAAATGTCATGCGACTGAGTTATTCATAAAATATTTCACCATTTCTCAAGTTTCAAGGATTTCATGGGTTGGTGGGAGATTGATTAAGGTTTCAGATGTGATTTAAACACAATTTTTATGCAATTTTTTAAAAGACTAGATTTTTTGGAGATTTTTTCTTCTATGGAATAAACATCAAGGTGCAGAGATGTCAAGTCTCTAATATTCTATCTAATGTTATGATCCTAATATCATATATTCCTAAGTATAATAAGTTAAGCACTTGTGGCATGCTTAACCTTAACATTAGCATTAGTTAATACCTTAAATATTCTTTATTAGGATGAAGGGGTATGTCCCTACATAGTTAATCCTATAAATAAAGGGGAGATGTTCCTCCCAAATCATCATATCATCAAGTATTGAATATATTATCTGATTATTGGAGGCATAGTTTGCGGACTCGGCCGACTCGCCGCGGACTCGGGAGTCCCTACCCTGGCCGAGTCCACTCGCCGCGGACTCGGGAGTCGAGTCCAGGCGAGTCCTGGGTCGGGACTCTCGAGTCCCGACCCAGGACTCTCCTGCGCGGCTGAGTCCAAAAACGGGTTAAAACCCACGTTTTTTTTGGCTTTTTTTTTCATTTTTTGACTGTCACTCTTGAAAACCAGGTCTGCAAATTGCTTTGGGATTGATAGAAGAAGGGAGAACGAACCAAAAAGGTCAAAATAGAGCAAGGTAAGTGATCTAACACTGCTTTTTGTTTGTTTTCTTCAATTTTTTTGCATTCAAAATTTAAAAAATCAAGAAAAATAAGGGGAAATGCTGCCAAATTTTTTTCTATTTTCCTTAATAGCCTAATTCTTATTGTTTCTACTTTCTAGCTTGGTTTTGCATTTTTTTTCTTTTGCAAATGTTTGAAACTTTGAAATTTTGAATCACATTTATTTGCTGATTTTTTAGCAAACCCTAGCTGATTTTTTTTTTCATTTTGAACTTGAAACAACAATGTCGTCTTCAAATCCAAAGGGAGTAAAAAAAGACCCTGCATGGAAGTATGCAATTCCAGGAAATAAAAAAGGTGAATTGACATGTCATGAATGCAACAAATGGATGACAGGAGGAATAAACAGATTAAAATACCACCTTGCTAGAATCCCTGGGCAAAATGTGGAGGGATGCAAGAATACTACTCCTGAGATCATTAGAGAGATGAAGGCCCTTCTTGCTGAATATGAGCTTAAGAAAGAGGAAAGACAAAAAACAAAAGATGCCCTAACATCAGTGATGAGTGGATCTCAATCCCAATCTGCACCCTCTATGCCCCATGGTGTTGCAAGTCCAAGCTTCCGTGCTCCACATTCATCTTTTGGTGAGAGTCCTGATGGTTCCTTTTCTACTGCTAGTCAGGGTCCTTCATCAGGACCAAATTATTTTATTCCACGTAATGTTCCAGGAGCACAACCTTCACTTGAAGGTACGGGTTGGAATAAAGAAAAGCATCAAGAAGCTAGGATGGCTGCTGCAAACTTTTGGTACTACAATAATCTACCTTTCAATGTTGCAAACAGCCCATATTGGGAAGGTTTGGTTAATGCCCTTACAGTTGCAGGAAAGGGGTTTAAGACCCCATCATCTAAAGATTTGAGTGGGCCATTGCTAGAGGAAGCCGTAAAGAATACACGGCTTGTGGTTGATGAGCAAAAAAAATTTTGGCGAAGAAAAGGTTGCAGCATTTTATCTGATGGGTGGACAGATGGACGAAATAGAACTCTCCTTAACTTTTTAGTGGCCTCTAATGGTGGATTGGTGTTTCTAAAATCAATAGATGCCTCCCATGAAGTTAAAAATGCTGAGACTTTATGCAATCTATTAGATGGGGTGGTCCAGGAGGTTGGAGTTGATAATGTTGTCCAAATCATCACGGACAACGCAGCTGCATATGTAGCTGCAGGTAGACTACTTATGGAGAGGTATCCCACAATTGCATGGTCTCCATGTGCTGCACATTGCTTAGACCTATTGCTAGAGGACATTGGGAAGATTTCATGGGTCAAAAGTGTGGTTGAAGATGCAAAAAGTGTTACAAAATTTATCTACAACCATACTTGGGTGCTTTCTTTGATGAGGAAATTTACAAATGGCAAGGACCTTGTGCGACCTGGAGTGACACGATTTGCTAGCCACTTCCTCACATTGCAAAGCATTCTTGGTGCCATTAATCATCTCAAACAAATGTTCGTGTCTGATGCTTGGAAGGAGTCCTCATTTTCCAATAGACCTGAAGGGGAGAGGATTGTTGCCATAGTTTTTGATGAGACATTCATCAAAAATGGAGAGGAGTTGATGGGGGTAAGTAGCAATCACACAAAAATAAATTATACATGATAATCTATTTGCTGTTTTTTTTTTTTGAGGGGTTAATTTTGTTATGATTTAACATTTGTTTTCATTTTTTTAGGTGACAGAACCTTTGGTGAGGGTTCTTCGTATGGTGGATGGAGATGGCATGCCAATGGGGTTCATCTATGAGGCCATGGATAGGGCCAAAGAGGCCATATCACGTTACTATGGCGGAAACAAAAAGAAATATGAAATCATATGGCGCATCATTGATCGGAGATGGACACACCAACTCCACCAGCCGATCCATGCCTTTGCCTACTTCTTGAATCCGAAGTTCTACTTCTCGGACACATTTAAGGCGGATGAGGAGGTCATGGAAGGTCTTGTCATATGCATTGATAGGATGGTGCCTGATCCTGAGCTGAGAGATAAAGTGCTTGATGAGTTGGAGGTGAGATTTGTTACATCTTATTTATGAATTTGCAATGTTGAGCCTTGACTATCTATGAATTTTCTATATTTGATTTACTTTTTCTTTTATCTATTCAAGGTCTACAAAGGTGCAGAGGGGAGACTCTTTTCCTCCCAACAAGCAATTGAAAGGAGAGGAAAACAACAACCAGGTAAAAAATGAAATTAGAAACTTGATTCTTACATATAGATTGTTTAAAGTTTTAAACTTTACTTTATTCTTATTTCTTAATACTTATATTTTTTAAACATGTTTTTGTAGATCTATGGTGGGAGAACTATGGTGCTAGCACACCAAATCTTCAAAAGCTAGCCATACGTGTCTTGTCACAGCCATGCAGTGCTTCTGGGTGTGAACGGAATTGGAGTTTATTTGAGAACATTCACACAAAGAAGAGGAATAGGTTGACTCAGCAGCGCCTAAATGATTTAGTTTTTGTTCGATACAACCTTCGCCTTCGAACTAGAAAGGTGGAGGGTGTTTCACATGAGTCCATCGACTTGGATGACATTGATCCATATGGTGAATGGACTATTGATGAACAAAATGATGAGGCTGATGTCTTCCTTACTGATGAGGATCTTGCTGAATTAGAGAGAGCAGCAGCAGAAGAAGCAACAAGATTGGATGCCATGGAGGACGATGAAGACACATTCGAATATCATGTTTCCCCTTCTCGATCTCCTAGTCCTCGTTTGGATACTATAGCACGGGCACCTTCTAGTTCTAGGCCTCCAAAATTGAGTACCATTGGGAGGGGAAAAAGGAAGATGTAGATTATATGTGGTTGTTAATGTTTTCCTCTTTTTGACATGATTATATGTAAACATTTATAAATTTATGATGCTGTTCTACATTGAAACTATGAGTATTTGATGACTATGAATGATGAAATTTCAATTATTGAGTGTTTGATGATCATATGACATGTGTAATCTTTGAATTATAAGTGTTTGATAATCAAATTAGGCTCTTATGTTCTCTAAATGCATTAATTTGTTCTTGTTTTTTTGTAAAACTACGGTTTTTTTTTTTGCCGAGTCCTAACTGAGTCTTTTCCCGAGTCCGTGCTGAGTCCCGAGTCCGAGTCATATTTTTGGGCTGCCGAGTCCGCGGCGAGTCCGAGTTTTCCAACTATGATTGGAGGTGACCCTTCAAAGTGGTCTACTATATTTCTGATTTTTAACAAATATGTCCAAAAAATATAATAACAAGTGGTATTAGAGTATGGTTTGGGCCAACATTTTTGTTTCCACCATAACTTCCAAACCAATGCGAATTTGGATCTGTTTGTTTTTGGGCTTTGAGGTATGTATTAGATAAGCTCTCAGAAAAAAATCAGACTTTGAAGGTAAGTTTTCTAAACTTCATTGAGATTTTACTTTTTTTCATTAATTTTCTCTATAGGCCAAAATTTTAGGAATTTTTATATTTTTGAAAAACTAATAAAAAATTAGGTAGGGTTAGTTCTTTGTAATTTACTATTAAAATAAAAATAAATTCTTTAATTTAGTGGTCAAAGTTTAGTATTTTTTTTTATTATTTTGCTCTACAAAATGCAATTTTTGGATTTTTTTTTAAAAAAAAATTATATTTTTGAAAATCTTATAAAAGATTAGGAAGGGTTAATTCTTTGTAATTTATTGTTAGACATAAAATAATCTCTCTAATGTAGTGGTCAAATTTTTAATCAAACCATAAATTTCAAAACCTGTCTTAGCATATTTTCTAAATTTTTATTGTTACAACTCACACTAGATACTATCCTCCCTATATTAATAAAGAAGAATCTATAGTTCAAAATAAAAAAAACTTGAATCCATGTTATCTTTAGGATCAAAGGACTCTTTTATGAATGTGGAAACTGATGACCATCTTTATTGTCCATCGCCAAAAATTGAGGGAATAATTCCACCGGATTGTGAAAACGTGGTACATTTCATTAAGAATAAATTATTTGACCCATTTACAACATCCATAAATGAGGGATTATATAGGTTTGAAAAAGTAATATTATCAGAATTGAGGGCTTCAAAAAGCCACCAAGGTGGGTACAACCCTAATAGATAATAGACAAAATCAGGGAATAGGACAATCTTTTCAAGGTCCAAAATTAAACCTACCCAAAATAGATATACACAAGTTTGATGGTATAGATGTAATTTCATGGATAAGTCTCATGGAACAATATTTTAAACTCCATAATATATCGGATGATGCAATGGTTGGCATAGCTTCACTATATTTAAAATCTGAACCTTATCAATAGTACCAATGGATTATGAGTGAAAAACAAGGGAAATTACTTAGTTGGAGAGAATTTACCAATGGCTTAGTAGCCCACTATGAGCAACCATGGAAGGGGAACTATTTTACCCAACTTACAAATTTGAAACAAATAGGTCTGTAGCAAAATACAATGTTGAAAACATGAGATTGACAATTTGAACTCAAGATGTGACACCTTATCAAAGGCTACAACTCTGCATCGATGCACTTAATGAACAAATTAAACATGATGTCTGTTTATTGGAACCTTGTACAGTTAGAAAAGTAATGCAACAAGCATTACATATTGAGCAATAAAACCTCACTACAAAAAGATCAACACAAGGCCAAATAGTAGGATGGAAAGATAAAAATATCACTTATCCTACCAACAAAAATGGGGCTAACCTCTTTAGCCAAAAACAAATAATTAAGCTCTCTCCTCAACAAGAGGCAAAGGAAAGAGAAAAGGGTCTATGTTGGCATTGTGATAGCAAATGGTCTAGGTGCCATAAATGTGGTAATAATGAGAAGAGACTAATGATTATTGAGAATGGAGTTGAAGAAAATGAAGTATCTATAGAAGAACCGAATATGGAACTAAAGACTGAATATGTAGAGGAAGAAGACAGTGCTACGATTTCCTTACATGCATTGAATGGAACAAGAACACCACAAACACTTAAAGTTTTTGTTTATATAAAAAAGAGAAAGGTAACCGCGTTGATTGATATAGATAGTACACATAACTTAATTGATAGAAGATGCTCACGGGCTCAATTGTTTTGTATATCCAATCTCTAACTTCTAAGTCATGATAGCTGATGGAAAATAACTCTCTTGCAATGGTAAGTGCCATCATATAAAACTTTCAATGGGAAATTGCCATCTAGATTCAAAAATATATGCTATTCCAATAGGAGTAGATGCAGTTTTAGGAGTACAATGACTCAAACAGTTGGGAACAATGTCCAATTTGCAAGAATTATTTCCAACTTTCAACTTTAATGGACAAAATTATAAACTTATAGGAGTAACATCACCACCAACTCAAATTATTAGGTTCCATAGGATGAAAATACTACTTAAGAAAGGCTATGGTCTAGTGGTACAACTAAATTTTGTAGAAACACAAGATGTGAACACTCAACATCCACAAGAACTTCAAGTGATCATTCAAAAATACCAACAAATTTTTATAGAACCTAAGGGTCTACCTCCAATTAGAGACCATGATCATGCCATTGAATTAATAATTTAATACCTAGAAGCATTTCTCCCAACATTAAACCTTATCGTTATCCTTATGAACAAAAGACAAAAATTGAAAAAATAGTCAAGAAAATGTTGGATTTAGGAATTATTCGTCCTAGTAAAAGCCCCTATTCATCTCTAGTGGTTATGGTTAAAAGGAAGGATGAGTCATGGATAGGGAACTCAATAGGCTGACTCTTAAGGATAAGTTTCCTATTCCTACTATTGATGAATTATTAGATGAACTAAATGGTGCAATTTTCTTTACTAAGTTAGATTTGTGTTCTGGTTTTCATTAAATTCGTATAAAGGAAGAGGATATACATAAAACTCGCTTTTTGAACACATGAGGGACATTATGAATTATTAGTAATGCCATTTGGTTTAACTAATGCCCCATCAACTTTTCAAAGCCTCATGAACTCAGTATTTTTCCCATTTCTTCGCAAATTTGTGGTGGATTTCTTTTATGATATCCTTATCTATAGTAAATCATGGGAAAAACATTTGCAACATGAAGGGAAGATATTACAAGTATTGAAAGATAATCAACTCTATGCCAAGCAATCCAAATGTCTTTGGAGTTAAAGAAATAGAATACTTGGGACATGTGGTGTCACGTGAAGGTGTTAAGGTAGACCCCAAGAAGATTTTTGTAGTAAAAGAATGGCCAAAACCTGAAAGTATCAGAGGATTGAGAGGTTTTTTGGGTCTAACAGGATACTATAGAAAATTTATTCGTAATTATGTTTGTATTGCAACACCCTTAACAATATTATTAAAGAAGGTTTCCTTTTCATGGTCAGAGCTAGCCACTCAGGCCTTCCAACAACTAAAAGAAGCCCACTTCAACCCTAGTACTAGCTACCCTAGACTTCTCTAAAACATTTGTGCTAAAATGTGATGCTTCTAGACATGGAATTGGGGCAGTACTAATGCAAGAAGGGCATCCATTAGCATTTGAGAGTCAACAACTCAAAGGAAAAAACTTGTTAAGGCCCACATATGAGATGGAAATGTTAGCCATTATTCATGCAAATTAAAAAATGGTGTCAATATTTAATGGGAAGGCATTTCAAAGTCAAGATAGATCATGAGAGTCTAAAATAATTTTTGGAGCAACGACTATCCTCCACAGACAAACAAAAATGGGTTACTAAGATGCTAGAATATGACTTTGAAATCATTTATAAAAAGGGTAAAAAAAATATTGTAGTTGATGTCCTTTCTCGACAAGAAGTAGAGGAAGCAAATATTTGTGCCATTTCCTTAATAAAACCAAAATGTTTAGAAGTTGCACGTAAAGAGTGGCAACTTGATCCTCAAATACATAATCTGATTCTAAAACTTCAACATGACCCATTTTCTTTCGATAAGTATGTTTGGAAAGAAGATCCATTATGGTACAAAGATAGATTCTTTTTATGTAAAAAAATCTCATTTAAAAGAAGAAATATTATCACAAATGCATGATTCACCAAGAGGAGGACATTCTGGGTTTTTAAAGACCTAACATTGTATAAAGAAAGATTTCTTTTGGGAAGGTCTTAAAGGAGATGTCAAAAATCTGTGGCTGAATGTTTGATATGCCAAAGAAATATAGGTGAAACAATAAAGACACCATGCTTCTTACAACCATTAGGCATTCTAACACAACGTTGGGAGGAAATATCAATGGGCTTCATTACAGGTTTGCCAAAATCGAATAATCTTGATGTAATTTTGGTTGTTGTGGATAGCCTCACCAAGTATGCACATTTTTGTGAACCAATTTATGTTGTTTTTCCTTTGATAAACAAACACAATGGTCCAAATGGCTTCCATTAGCAGAGTGGTGGTAGAACACATCATTTCACACATCCACTAAAATGACTCTATTTGAGGCTCTTTATGGCTACCCTCCACCATTTGCTACTTCTTATTTACTATCTCATTCTAAAGCTCATGCAATAGAGGACCATATTCAACACCAACAAGAAATACTACAAATCCTTAAGGATAATTTAGTTATGGCTCAAAATCAAATGAAACAAGAAGCTGATCAACATCATAGTGAGAGGCATTTTGAAGAGGGAGATTGGGTATTTCTTTGATTGCAACCTTATAAACAAAATTCCCTTAACAAACATAAGAACATGAAGGTGGCACCTAAATTTTATGGTCCTTGTAAGGTTTTCCATCGAATAGGAAGTGTAGCTTATAAGTTAGAACTTCCACCCTCTTCCAAAATTCATCCTATCCTCCTCGTCTCTTGTTTAAAGAAAGTAATAGGTAACAAGATTCTAGTCCAATTACAATTGCCAGAGTTAGATGTAGAAGGCAAGTTTATTTTAGAACCTAAGAACATTATTGAGAAAAGAGTGAAACAATTATGAAATGGAGCTATCTTTGAGTTCCTAATCAAGTGGAAGAATATGCCGATTGAAGATGCCACATGGGAAGATGAACAATTCATACTAAAGTATCCAAAATTACTATGCATTAAGGACAATGCTTTTTTGAAGGGGAGGGGCATGTTAGGTCCCTAATATTCTATCTAATGTTATGACCTTAATATCATATATTCCTAAGTATAATATGTTAAGCACTTGTGGCATGCTCAGCATTAACATTAGTATTAGTTAATACCTTAAATACTCTTTATTAGGATGAAGGGGTATGTCGCTACATAGTTAAGCCTATAACTAAAGGGGAGATGTTCCTCCCAAATCATCATATCGTCAATTATTGAATTCATATCATATTATCTGATTATTGGAGGTGACCCCCTCACAGTGGTCTGCTATATTTCTGATTTTTAACAAATATTTCCAAGAAATGTCATAACAAGAGATCAAAGAAGCACATGTTCATTTCATAGTCTAAGCATTGAAGTTACATTAAGGTCATCTCTTCATGATTATAGATAGATAGTAATTAAAGTGGCAACCAAACAAATTTCTATCTTGCTCAATTGAACATGAATTGAATTCATCATTTTTTAGGAAAGCCAATGAAAATAAAAAGCACACATCACATTTATCTAAACATGCATAATGAAGACAAGCATTAATAACAACTTACAAATAGGACACCAACATCCCAAAATTTACATTTCGATGCAATGAACAATAGAATTGCAATCAGATAACTTTCTTCCACAAGAAGGATTTGATCACACCCAAAAGGAATTGTAACATGAATTCAAGTAACACGACATCTTGGCTTGGGGAGAATTACACTTTAATGGAAGATCAATACAACATGACCATGCCTATGACACATTTACATCATTACACCAAAATACAAAGCTGAATGTAAGAGTGAGGGAAACTCCCATAGGCACACCATCAAGCTCCTCCAAGATCCTGTAATGGACTTTTCAATATTTATGATTAAGCAGATTTAAAGACACTCAAAATACGTGCTTGGATATGCAAAAATGACATTCAATAGTTCTCCTGGCGTTTTCTCTAGCGATCAAGATGATGACTGCAAATGTTTCGATGTTTCTTCACAGACCATAAGAGTGATACTATGGCAAACTAACTCTAGAATGCAGATTGTTTTTCCCACCCTTGAGAATTAAGTGAGGAATAAATGAGAATGGCACTCGGCCTTGGAACACTTGACTAAATTACAAACCCCCTCCCCCTCCCCCCCCCCAATGCCGACCAGAGAGAGAGAGAACGAAATAATGAAGAAAGCCAACAAATAACTCTAAGTGAACCAGGACTCCCCAAAGGAAAATGTCTGCATGCATCTTCTTGGGCGTTTTCAACAAGACCTCGTAGACAAGGTGGCAGGGGGGTTATCGCCACCCAACACAAAATTGAAGAAATCATCCCACAAACACGACTTTAAAGTTTATATTAATATCGACATTAATATTTAATTCAATTTCTCACTCCAAGGTGCGCTTAAGAGCTAAATATGTGACTTCAAAAGGAGAACGATGATGTTCATTTAAAGTTGACTTGTTTTGCTCTTACACCAAAGTTGAAGTCAATTACTTGTTTTAAAATTATTTAATTAAGTGCGATAATATAACAAGGTTACGACTACCACGTTAGCAACCTTACACCAATCTTGTGACTTGATGGTAATTTGGTTTCTATTATAGACTGCAGCCTCTCCTTGATGATATTTCCCTTTCCCTCGAGGTGTTGCCAATCCTGCATCTACTAGGTAAAGAAATAGGGTTAGACTGTTCTCAGTTTCCTTTCTAAAATAAAAACACATCAACACATTCACACACACACACACACACACACACACACACACATACACACATATAAAGAAATCATTCATAATTGTAGTTATATCAAATAAATTAAAAATTCTTTTCCCAATTTTCACATTCTCATGAAAGGTAGTTGATCACAACTAAAATAATGACCATATTATTATTGCCATAATCTTGTTCAAGACAAAAGGGATGTAACATACTTCTCCCCTTAAGAATCATCGTCCCCAATGATTATTTATTCATAGGTTCAGGTCTAAAATTATAAATATATATAGAGTTCTTAATTGTTCATAAAAAGATAAGGAAACTTCTAAAGGATTTCATCATAATCCTCCCATGTAGCATTTTCCTTTGAATATTGGTCCCACTGGACCTTGCATTGCATCACCTCGCGGTTACGTAAGCATAGTGCGTAGCTTACGTACCTCAAGCACTCTGAGGCTCGATTGTGATCACCCCAAGATCCCGCACCTGCAAGGAATTTTTGTCAATCATATGGTCAAATTTTGCATAATACTTCTTAAGATAGGAGACATGAAATACATCGTGTAATCTGGCGAGAGCCGGAGGTAGAGCAATTCTGTATGCTACCGGGTTGATAACTTCCACGATTTCAAAAGGTCCTACATATCTCGGGGCTAGTTTTGAAGTTTTTCCAAATTTGATAGAGCTCTTCTGAGGTTTAACTCACAAGAGAACTTCCTCTCCAACCACAAACTGTCTGGGGGTTCTTTTTGCATCAGCGTAGCTTTTCTGTAGATCATTAGCTTCCTTCAACCTTTGTTTGATTAACTTAACCTGTTCCTCCATTTCCTGAAGCATCTCGGGTCTTAGAATGATCCTATCTTCCATCCTGTTCCAACTGATAGGTGTTCTGCACTTCCTGCCGTACAATGCTTCAAAGGGTGCCATTTTGATAGTTGATTGATATGCATTATTATAAGCAAATTCAACTAGTGGTAAATATTCTTCCCACTTATATTGCTGGTCCATGTAGTACATTCTTAGCAGGTCTTCCAAGATCTGATTTACTCTTTCCGTTTGTCCATCTGTTTCAGGATGATAGGCTGTACTAATATTTAGCCGAGTTCCCAAGGTAGAAAATAGAGTTTTCCAAAACCTGGATGTTATCCTAGCATCCTTGTTAGAAATAATCTTTTTCGGAATTCCATGAAGACGGAAAATTTCTTGTACAAACTTCCAAGCAATCACAGAAGCCCCATTTGTCAAATTTCCAGGTATGAAATGTGCTACTTTGGCGAGTCTATCACTACTACTAGTATTGCATTATGTCTACTCCTCGTCATCAGTAAACCTTGTACAAAATCCATACTGATGATTTGCCATTTCCAATCTGGTACACTGTGAGGTTGTAACAATCTTGCCGAGTGTTGGTTCTCCACCTTAACCTTCTGACATTCAAAACATCCTACAACAAATTTGACTGCAACCTTTTTCATTCCCTTCCAAAAATATAAAGCTTTGACATCGACCAACATTTTGGTTACCCTTGGATGACCTGAGTATGGTGCTGTGTGAACCTCCTTCCATACCAACTTCCTTAATTCTGTTGAGTTTGGAACATATATCCTGCCCTTATATCTCAAAAGTCCATCTGTTTCGATCTGAAAACCCTCATATTTAGGTTCTTGTGAGTTTTCCTGTAAAGCTTCATAGACTCGCAGGTAGAATTCATCTTCATTGAATTTTTGTAGTACTTGAGCTCTAAAATTTGTATTGACTGACACCATGGAAGTTATATGTTTCCGTCGGCTCAGAGCATCGGCTACTCTGTTCTCCTTGCGTTTGATATAACTGACCTCAAAATCGTAGTCTGAAATTAACTCCATCCACCTCCTTTGGCGAGCATTTAAATTAGGCTGGGTGAATATATACTTTAAACCTTGATGGTCCGATTTGAGTTCAAAAGTCTTCCTTAACAAGTAATGTCGCCACATTTGTAGGGCATGCACAATAGCTGCTAACTCCAGATCGTGGGGTGCATAGATCTACTCATACTGCTTCAACTTTCGAGATTCATAAGCCACTACCTTCCCATCTTGCATTAATACTCCACCCAAACCTTCGCTAGATGCATCCGTTATAACTACAAAATGACCATTAGGATCTGGTACTACCAAAATTGGTGTAGTTGTTAATTTCTCCTTCAATGTATTAAATGCTTCTTTACATTTCTCTATCCATTCAAATCTTTTTCCTTTTCTTTGAAGGGAGGTAATGGGTGAGCGATCCTAGAGAAATTTCTTACAAACCTTCAGTAATACCCAACCAAACCCATGAAACTTCTAACCTCATGCACATTTTACAGTCTGGCCATTCCACTATAGCTTTTATCTTTGCTGGATCCACTGCTATTCCTTTAGTTGATATTATATGCCCCAAGTATTGTACCTCTTTCTGGAAGAAATTGCATTTTGATAATTTTCCATAAAGTTTATGTTCTCTCAATTGTTGGAGGACCACCCAAAGATGTTGAAGATGCTCATCCTCGTTTTTGGAATAAATAAGAATGTCATCAAGGAAAACCAACACAAATTTATCCAAACAATCACGAAAAATATTGTTCATTAGACTCATAAACGCAGCCGGGGCATTGGTGAGACCAAATGGCAAAACTGTGAATTCATAATGACCGTACCTAGTTCTAAAGGCGGTTTTATGAATGTTTTCTTCTTTCAATCTTAATTGTTGATATCCCAACCTTAAATCTATCTTAGAAAACATTGCTGCCCCTTTCATTTGATCAAAAAGATCGTCTATTTTGGGCAAGGGGTACTTATTCCTAATGGTGAGCTTATTCAACATACGGTAATCTATGCATAGGCGAAGTGTCCCATCCTTCTTGACAAATATTACCGGTGCTCCCCATGGTGATACGCTAGGTCGAATCAATCCCTTATCCAGTAATTCTTGCAATTGTTCCTTTAGTTCCATTAGTTCCATGGTGGTCATACAATACGGTGCCTTAGAAACAGGTGCAGCCCCTGGAACTAAATCTATAGAGAAATCAAACACCCTTCTTGGTGGTAAACCAGGTAGCTCCTTCGGAAACACATCCTGGTATTCTCGTAGGTAAGGATATTTTGCAGCGAAGGTTTCTTCCTTAAAGTGAGATTCCATTTCCTCTTCCTTGCTTTGTATGTGCATTACCACATCATCATGAAATATGCTTTCCTTGTATTCCCTAACTTCTTCCATCTTAATCGCAAATATTTGACATCCTTTCCTTTTATTTCTTTTTAACTGCATGGTTGAAATTTGTTGTAACTGAACCTCTCGTTGAATTCCTTGAATAAACACCATGTTTCCTAAGTCATCCACACACTCCACTGTCTTTGCAAAACAATCAACCTTGGCTCTATGCTCTCTCAACCAATTCATTCCAATGATTACATCATAGGAACCTAGAGGTGCTACGTAAAGATTAATTTCTGTGGTGAAGCCTGAAAGTTCTACCCTAGCTTCAAACAAACACTGCTCTACCTGAGCTCTCGTCTGATTAGCATATTCAACTATCCATGATTTGGCCATGAATCTGGTTCTTTTAGGAAATCTACCAAGCAATTTAGGGGATATGAAACATTCAGTGGCTTCGGTGTCTATTAAAGTGGTTATCGGGTTCCCCTATAGCATACCTGTAGTTTCAATGGGTGTGACTTGATATTCCGCTTGCTTGTTATCTATTGCTGCATGGATCCTTTGCTGGAAAGCTGTCTGTTGAGGTGGTAGAGGCTTACATTGTTGCTGTCCATTCTGATTCCTGGTAGGGAATTGGTTAGCGTAATGCTCTCCTCCACATGTAAAACATCCCCCTGGTGGTCCCTTCTTTTCCGAACCTTTGTTTGAATTAACTTCATCCTTCCTAGTATTGTTGTTTCCCTTCTTATCCTTCTTATAGTCATACCCATTGTTCCTGTAGCCGTTTTGAAATTTTGAGAGGACTGGTTCCATTTGACTTTGTTGCGATTTTTATCCCTAAAGGAATCATCCTTTTTCAACCTTTGCTCTTGTCAAACAACTTTTTCATATGCTTCATCCATAGTTTGTGGCGCCAAAACATCTACTGGACCCCCGATACGATTGTTCAACCCCAAAATGAACTGCCGAACACGAAAGTTTTCATCGTGCTGGTACTGCGGAACATATTTTAACAAACGGGTATACTTTTCCCAATACTCATTAACAGTTAATGGTCCTTGCTTGAGATTTTCAAAGTCCAACAACTTTTGATCGTAAAACAACTGTGGTAATTTCCAGAATTATCCATTCCAATGAAATTCCTGGATATATTTGGTAATTTTAATTAGTCTCTCTTTTCTTTTTAATTTATTTCCATAGTTTGCTCAACATAAGTTAAAGAAGTTTTCATTACAGATAAACAACCAAAAATTTTCCGACTTCTATTACTCAAGTAAAATGCTACACGATTACAAGCAAAATTGTTTACAAAATTGATATCACTTCCTGTGACAGATTCAATACAGAATTGTTTACAAAATGGCTATCACTTCCTGTGATAGATTCAATGCAGAATTATTTACAAAATGGCTATCACTTCCTGTGATAGATTCTAATACAAAAATGATTAAGAATCACTGTCATTGTCTGTGATAGGTTCCTCCTGATCACTATACTTAGAAAATGAAATTGTTGATGTGTTTTTTGTGACCGCACCAACACAAAATAAAGTTACCAACGATTGCTCTATCCTTTCTTGAACAAAGTCTCCTGCATGCTAAGATTGCGAGGAAGATCATGCATTTAACTCCAAGGTTCTTTCATGCAGTGGATAGTCTCAGTTGGTTCGTTGTGATTTGCTAGTATCACGAGGGGACTTACACAATTGTTCAGCTAAGGACCAGAGAGAAGGGGTTTTCGAGATTCAAAGGATTTATCAATGAAGCTTAGATTTCCTAATACTAACTAGAAAATACTGAATGTAAATGGTTGCAGGGATAAGAAGTGCTATGTTCTACTCTATGCGCTGGACATGGGATCAATTCTTACAAACTTCAACCAAGCTTTGCTTTGCCTCGCCTTGGATAGCTTCCACAAAACCGGTGCAATCTTCAAGGGGAGTAACTAAAAGTATTCAGATCACAATTCAATATGAGGACACCATCACAATGACGCATGTCGACACATAAACCATAATCGAAGTTAAGTCCGCAATGTTCCAGTTGATCACACAAGGAAAACCCACCGTCAGTGAGCCTGCTAGTGGTATGGATTTAACGAAGCTTGCTTAAATTGAACACCACATTCCACAACTATCTTCCATTTGCATGAAATGAAATCTACTTTACTTTAAGCTACTTTAAGATGCTAAGTGATTCGGAAGGACGAAGAAACCTCGCTAGCTACTCACAACAAAAGATGAAATCACCATCAATGAAATCCCTTTTTATTATGAGAGTGTTAACAACTTCTTACAAAGCATTCAATGAGAAAGCTTTCCTTCCTCTTCAACCTATGCTATGCTATCAAACTATGCTAACTCTAAGCTGTCTCTCTATTCTAATCTAATAATTTTCAAATGAGGGGGGATGCCCCTTTTTATAGATGGCCAAATCCAGTGGAGGGCTCAGATTGAGCCACACATGCCTTGATCAAGATTCTATCCTAATAATCGCCAGAAAGTGGAGGGGTGCAATAAATGCCAAATTCCTCCCTTTGACCACTATGGGGAATTAATGCCCACCATCTTCTAGAAGATTCTAGTCTAGAAATGCGTTCCCACTGTTCTTCTCTCTGACTGCAAATTTGATGAATCTGATCAACACTACTCCAACTTCTAGGATTGAGATGGCAGGTACGTTCAGCTGTTTGACAATGATCTTCCTCCTTGTTGTTATTGCACCTTTGGTTATGCGGAGTATGCTGGAGAACATCTTGCTGGGTCACTGTTGGAGAAGGACTTCACACCTGGGAAGAGTTCCTCTATTCTGTTCTTCAATCCATCCCGTTGTCATTCTTTAACATTGAAGCCTTTTGTTCATTCCCCATCCTTAGCCTTGAGAGCATTTTAGTGCTTGAGGATGATCCTTAATGCTTGGGCCTTCATCTTTTTCTCTACTCTGATCTTTGTCTTGGACTCACCCATTTCTTCTTTGCCACTACCCTCTCTGAGTTGGGTGCATATGAGACCTTCGTGGAGAAATTCCAACATGTAACTCCTCTGTCCTTGTTCCATCACCTCAAGTCATTAGACTTTGGTCCCGGCGTTCATCCTGCCAAACAAACAAAAAAGAAGAGCATCAAAACACTTTATAATATAGAATATCTTCACTTACCTGATCTCCGTGTTCTGACTTCCAAGGTTTGATTAATCTCTAGATAGGGTTCATCGTTTTCCTCTAGCAAATTTTGCTTTCTTTATGACTTTTCATCACGGGCGCATTTAGCATATGTGAGCTAGGGCATAAATCACCTTGATGTTCTCATCTTCTTGCCTTAGCTATTTTATTCATCCATCCTATCCATCTTCTTTTTGGAGCTTGACACTAAATCTTGAAGGCGCATATGAAGGCTCCTTTAGCTTTTGTTTCCTCCCTTAGAAAACTACACACCTTGATGTCTCCGCCTTAGAAGAATTTTATTTCCTCTGGAAAATTTCATCAATTGTAAGTCCCAACGTTCACTTCAAAATCTCAAAGCAAAATCTATTTCGCTCTTGTAAGAATATTCAATACCCCCTAAAAATCTCCCCCTTAGAAAACATTTCACAACCTTATTACATTTCAAGGGTACACTTGAAGGGGTTAATTTAATTTAACCTTGAAAAATATTCCACACTAAGGTTTGCATACTTCATGGGTGCGCCAGAGGGGCCTTGTTTTTATTTTAATGCCTTAGAAATTTCTTTACTTGACTTCTTATGACTTGGGCGCATTTGAAACACTTAGAAAACTTTCTTGTCTTCACATAACCTTGGGTGCATTTAGGACCTCTTGCTTCCACTTCTCCAACACTTAAGACATTTTATAAGTCATCTCCTTGCTGGGGGCATTTACTTGATCAAGCTTCCACCTTGAACGCCTTAGCCAAATTTTTCTTACTTCTCCATGGTGGGCGCATTTTAAGGGTCTGTCTTCCATTTGGTGACCTAGGAATATTTCTCCAACCTTTGCCATACTACCTAGGGCGCATTTAGGTAGGTCTCCTGCCATTTGCAAACACTTAGAAGAATTTTGAGGCAACATCTCATCAAGGGCGCATTTGGGGGATGCTACTTCCAAATTTCATGTCTTAGAAACTTTTTGAGCCATCTTACCTCCTTGGGCACGTTTGCTAGGTGGTGATGCCATTTTTGAACACTTAAAATGTTTTCCTTGCCTCCTTCTATGCTAGGGCGCATTTCATGGGTGGTGGAGGAAGTTGTCAACACTTAGAAATTTTTTCCATGCCCTCCCTGCTGCTAGGGCGCATTTAGGGGGTCCTCAAGGAATTCTCAAACACTTAGAATATTTTCTTGTTTCTTCCCTGACTTGGGCGCATTTTAGACCTCAAGCTTCCATTTCATCATGCCTTAGCAAAATTTCCTTAGCCTCCTTGGAGATGGGCAGGGGGGCTATGGGAAGTTTCCCATGCCTTAGGCGTTTTTCTCTATGGCCTTGCAAGTTGGGCGCATCTAGAGGGTGGAGGAGGAACTTTTTTATACTTAGCAACTTTTTACCTTATCCCTCTTCACCTTGGGCGCATTTGAGGGGTTGAGGAGGAATTTCTCCTTACTTAGAAATGTTTTTTGATGCCTCCAACACCTTGGGCGCATTTGAGGTGTGTAGGAGGAACTTTGAGACTTAGAACATTTTCCAAGCTTTATTCTCAACAAGGGCGCATTCAAGGGGGTTTGCAGGAACTTTTCTTCACTTAGTAAATTTCTCTAGCCTCCTCCATGTTGGGCGCATTTAGCTAGGTGTACAGGAATTTTCAATAACTTAGAAACTTTTACTCCACCTACCTTCTTTGTTGGGCGCATTTTAGGGGTGTAGGTGGAATTTTTCATGACTTCGCTAGTTTCCAAGCTAGCCCCTCAACTTTGGCGCATCTAGGGTGGTCTACAGGAATTTTCCAAGACTTAGAATATTTTCCACTTCCTCCATGTTGGTAGGGCACATTTGAGGGGTCCTACTGGAATTCCAATGCCTTAAACATTTCTTCCTCTAGCCTGCTTCAAGTTGGGCGCCTTTAGGGGGGGTCTACTTCCATTTTCAAACTTAGGCAAAAATTTTCATGCCTTCTGCCTAGCTTTCTATTTTTAGAAAGTTCCGGTACTCCTGTGATCTCCATGAATTCTTAGCATTTTCAAGACCTGATTTTGGTTGACC
>VDFB02335072.1:0-45553 GCA_007258455.2 Sequoia sempervirens | reverse complement strand
AAACAAGTGCAATAGTTGTTGCAAAAGGGATTTTTTCGAGAGAGTTTGCGTCCATGTGCATTACCTGTAGTACTAACACCAAAGAAGGATTTAGAATGGTGGATGTGTATAGATTCTAGAGCCATCAACAAGATCACCATCAAGTATAGGTTTCCCTTGCCAAGGATAGGTGACATCATGGATTGTTTGAGTGGAGCTAAGTACTTCACAAAGATAGATCTAAAGAGTGGTTATCACTAGATTTGGATTAGAAAAGTAGTTGAATGGAAGACAACCTTCAATACCAAAGAGGGCTTATACAAGTGGTTAGTCATGCCTTTTGGGCTAACCAATGCACTGAGCACATTCATGTTGCTCATGAACAAGGTATTGCAAGAGTTTTTGGGTAAATTTGTCATTGTTTATTTGAATGAAATTTTAATTTTTATAAAGACATTAGAGGATAATCTGATGCACATCAATTTTTTTTTTTGAGAAGCTAAGAGAGGAGAATTTTTTGATCAATTTGAAGAAGTGTAGTTTTGTGAAGAGAGAATTAGTGTGCCTGGGATTTGTTATCTTAGTAGAGGGTCTCAAGATGGATCTAGAGAAGGTGAAATATATTGTTGAATGACCTACACCAAAGAGTTATGTGGAGGTGAGATCTTTTCATTCGTAGAAAGTTTATCGAAGGTTTCGGGAGTATTTGTGCACCTCTAACTAAAACAATAAGGGGATAGAAAAGATTTTAAGTGGACTATGGGACTAGACTTTTTTTTTAATATGTTGAAAAAGAAAGTTATAGAGCAACTTGTTTTAGCACTTATAGATTTAAACAATGTATTTTAGGTAGATTTTGATGCTATTGGCAATGCCATTGGAGTTGTTTTGAGTCAAGAAGGTAAACCCATTTCCTATTTCAATGAAAAGTTGAATGATACAAAGAAGAAGTATGCTATTTATGATCATGGATTTTATGCTATAGTTCAGGCTTTGAAGAATTGGAGACACTATTTGTTTCCAAAAGAGTTTTTTTATTTACTGATCATCAAGCTTTATAATATTTAAATAGTCAAGGGAAGTTGAATCAAAGAAATTTGAAATGGGTTGAATTTTTATAAAGTTATACATTTATTTTGAAGCATAGGAGTGGAAGATCTAACAAAGTTGTAGATGCCTTAAGTAGGAGGAATTTTTTTTTACAAAATTACAAATTGAAGTTGTTTAGTTCAATGAACTCAAGAGCTTGTATCCCAAGGATTCTAATTTTGGAGAGATTACATGGAGCCTATCACTTTGGATAGGATGAGATGGTTGGATTTTACAATCCAAGATGGTATGTTATTTTGAGGGAATCAATTACACATTCCAAGGAGTTCTATGAGAGAGAATCTGATCAAGGAGAAACATAGTGGAGGATTATCTAGACACTTTGGTTGAGATAAGACCATTTATGTTGTTGGTGAGCATTACTATTGGCCATAGTTGTAGAAGGATGTGAAGAAGTTTATGCAGAGTTGTAGAGTATGTCAGATGATGAAAGGAACAAATAAGAATACTGGATTAAATCAGCCATTACCTATACCTAAGAAGCCATGGGAGGATATTAGTATGTATTTTGTTTTTGGCTTGCTGAGGACACAAAGAGGGCATGATTCCATATTTGTGGTGGTGGATAGATTTTCAAAGATAACACACTTAATTTCATGTCATAAGACCAACGATGTTGTTCATGTTGCAGACTTATTTTGCAAAGTGGTTGTGAGACTACATGGTCTACCTAAGAGCATAGTTTCAGATTAAGATACCAAGTTTGTTGGGTATTCCTGGAGGAAATTGTAGAAGAATTTGAAGGTTGATTTTAAGTTTAGGTATGCACACCATCTAAAATCTAATGGAAAAACATAGGCAGTGAATAGGAGTTTGGGTAATCTACTGAGATGCTTAGTAGGACACAAACCCAAGGGATGGGAATTGATTTTACCATATGAAAAATTTTCTTAATTTTTTTTTTTATCAATAGGAGCATTGGTAAATCACCATTCTAGATTGTGTATGGGAGTAGTCCAAGAACTACTTTTGAACTGAGAAAGATGGATAAGGGGGAGAAGAGTAGTGTTGAGGCTAAAGATTTTGTTGAACATCCAAAGAATTTGAATGAATAGGTGAAGAAACATATCAAGAAGATGAACTCATAGTATAAGGCTAAGGTAGATCCCAAAAAGGAGGTATAAGGAGTTCTAGGTAGGAGATGAAGTCATGGTTCATTTGTGAAAGGAGAGTATTCTAATTTGTACATACAACAAGTTAAAGATGAAGATTAGACCATGCAAGATCCTGAAGAAGCATGATTCATGAAATTCTTATGAGGTAGAGTTTTTGAAAGA
The DNA here is from genome assembly GCA_007258455.2 of Sequoia sempervirens. Taxonomy (NCBI): domain Eukaryota; kingdom Viridiplantae; phylum Streptophyta; class Pinopsida; order Cupressales; family Cupressaceae; genus Sequoia; species Sequoia sempervirens. The sequence continues at coordinate 43,187 of VDFB02335072.1, read as the reverse complement.
GATTCATGTTTCACTTGTATTTAACATTGTTGTTTTGATAGAATATCATGAAAAAAATAAGGAGAATGAATTGATAGAGGCATATTGGAACATTCCAACACTTACTTTAGAAAAGGAAGAGATAGAATAAATTTTGGATAGCTGTGTGGGTAGAAGCACAAGAAACAAGAAGTATGTCGAGTACCTGCTGAAATGGAGGGGAAGGTTAGTTGAAGATTCATCATGGTTATCTGATACTAATGTTAACCATCTTAGTTTCCCTCTAGCTCTTGAGAAGTGCAAGGGTCACTTTTCAAATTACCCTAAGTGGAGATAGTAAGTGGCCTCAATGCATGTTTGCTATGTAAAATGGAAGGGAATGTAAGAAGAAATTTCCCTAAAATAAAAGGAAAATATGATGGCATGAAACAAAAATTAAATATGACAAACCCTAACCCTTAAGATACGTCTTGGAGGCAAGAAACCATAGAATAATTAAACTTTGGTAATTCAAAGGTAAATAAAATTGTTGGGCCCAGAAGCATATTTGAACAAAATGAGAAAAATACTTATAAAACATGTGTAGAATAAAACACTAGGGAAATCACATGTGAAGAGGATTTAGGAAATGCAATAGTAATATTTCCTCACATTTTCAAAGGAGAGTTTTAAAATAATAATGTTAATATTAGAATACAAAATTCAGAAGAAAGCATGCCAGTAAATAGGAATAATCATCCATTCCTTTTTGTGAATCCCCCTAAGGATCTTGTGAGAAAAGTTAGATTAATAGGCTTACTAATAGCCTGGGACATAATAAAAACACACAAGAACTTGTAATGGAAAGAAAAAAATAGAGGAATGATCAAAGTAGTAATCTAAAAATGAATAGGCAAAATAACACGGAAAATTTTGTAAAATATTCAAAAATTATTTGAATAATGAAGAGGGAGAAAGATAAACTCTAAGTAACGAGGAAAAAGCTGTAATTGGTGTGAGCAACAACTCAAATGTCAAGAGCCAAATCCTAATTAAAAAATCCAAAAATAAAAAATTTGTAACCCTAACATTCCCTCTTTGCTGAAGACCAATATTGAGAATAATAATGATGCTCAAGACTTGGTTGTAGATAAGAAGGAACTAGGTATATTTAAATATAATGAGATAAAAAATTGGAACAACTTGGAAAAAGTTGAAAATTGCAAAGAGATGATTAATCACATCTCAATTTACTTATCAAACCTAGATAATAGGAATGAAATAATAGCCCATGGGTTAGAATAAGTGAAAAGGTTATTTGGTTTAGTGAGGAAGATCCAGCAAGTAAAATAGAGAACTTTACATGCAAAGATTTCATAGTAAGGAAGATGATTTCTAAAGAAGAGTTCTCAAAATTAAACATTCAAAACAAAAAAAATATAGCAAAAGAGGAGAGTGACATATATCGATGGGGAAAATGGGTTGAAACAAAAGTGAGAGGAAGAAAGAAATCTAGGAAGGAAGGTGGGGATCCTTGCATAAAGAGGAGGAAGGGTAAAAATAGTCTCCCTAAATGCTTTGGAAGTTTTAAGAACGATAAGGAAGGAACACAATTATTGGAATTTAATGATGCTTAACTATGCCAACTAGAATGTAAGGGGATTAGAATATCCAAACAAAAAGTACCTCATTAGGAGGTATATGAACTTAAAAAAGAACAAGGATTTTGTTATGTTGCAAGAGGTAAAGGCTATAAATTTTACTCTTGAAAGTTGTAGAATAGGGTAAAATCAAGGTACAAAGCATGATTCAATAGTATCGACCACCAACTACCTAAAACTCAAGCCATAAACACCCTAATCCAACAATGAAGTAAAAATGATAATATAAACATAAATAATAAAACAATAATACCATAATTTCTATGCCATTGTTGAATCACCTTCATTGCTCTTCTCCATTTTTCTTAATATGCTTGATTTTCCTCATGTTTGTAGTATGCAAGAATAAGCCTAATGATAGTGACAACAAAATATCAAAGATAGTGGTTGTAGGGTTGAAATGAAAGTGATAGGTCTCTTTTATAAAAAAAAAAATTGAATTGAGGGCCAAGATTAAATGATGAAGATCAATGGATGAGATTGATTTGAGAAGCAAGGAAATAGGGTTAGGAAAAAAATAGGGTTTAGTTAAGGATGGATGGCGGAGATTAAAAGGTAATAAAATCTTATCAAGGGTGGAGGTTAATTGAGATAAAAAAGGAGAATGACATAGAAAAAAAGTTTGGAATAAATTAAATAATTGTAAAATTATTTAATTTAGGAGGGAAAGTGAATAATTAAATAATTAAAGAAACTATTTAATTATAGAAGAAGAGGGAAAAGTTGACTTTTAATTAAAATAATTGAAAATAATTATGTAATCAAAAGTGGAGGTTCAAAGGACAAATTAGTAAATAATTAAAAGAATTATTTAATAGTGGAGGAAAGGCTAATGAATAATTAAAAAATAATTATTTAATCATAGTAGGAAAAATGAAAAATAAATAATTAAATAAATAAAAAATTATCTAATTATAGAGGAAAAATATTAATTGGTGACGTAATTAAACAAATATTAGTTTATTTAATTAATCAAAGGAAGAATGGAGGGGGAATGAATTAATTAAATAATTAAAATTATTTAATTAATAGAAAAATATGATTTTAGAAAATAATCAAATAATCATAATTATTCAATTATGTGGGGAAGAAGGGAAATTGATGTGAAAAATGGTGTTCGTAGGCTTCTAGGACATTTTTTAGTGTCTACATTTTGCCTCTCTTTGATACAATGTGAAGTCATCTAAATGTTGTCTCAAAGAATAAATAGAAAAATTCAGTTCAAAATATGCCCCAATGAAGATAGGATAGACCTATGCCCCCTTGGAAAATTTTGTGAATTTTGAAAGACTTTCAAAAAATTAAAAAAAATGTTTTGATAAGAAAATATGATAGTGGATAATGCATTTAAAAAAAGAGAGTTTCAATTCTAGGGCCTCTATGTTGTCTGCATTAGGGTTTAGACTCAACATTGGATGTACCCATCTTAAAAGAGGTTAAAAACCCTACCCTAATAGGGTATAAATAAGATTTTGGAGAGTAAAAATGGTCATTTGTGCATTTTGAGTTGAGTGATTTTTTGCGGAGCTGCTACCAGGATGTCGCCTGTACTAGTCGCCTAGCATTGTGGATTCAAATTTCAAACCTATAGACACCAATGAGCTCCAGGGATGCAATATGTACACCTTTCTTTCATCATAATTTGTTCGATTTTTGGTAGTTCTTATGGCTCAAATTTGAGCAAACAGATGCAATGCACCTTGACCATCACAACTATTGTTATGTTCACTACAAGTGTGGCTTGGTTCACCATATTTGTATGGTGTGACACAAGTGTCTATCAGAGTTGGCCAAATGCAGATGACTCACAAATTTCAAGTGCAATGCATGTGATTTGTGCAACATAACTATGGTCTTGAATGACACATGTAATATTGTAAGTCACATATGTTGAACTGTGTGATGCATGTGCATTTGTGTGATAAAAGTATCAGTTTGTTTGTCACAATTGATTGAAATCCTGCATGTGTTTCAAGGTTTGATGCATTTGCATTGGTAAGTCACATATTCTAGTTTGTGTGACACATTTGACTGCTAAGCCGCATGTGTGCAATAGTGCGATGCATTTGACTAGTTAGGTTTTTGAGCCAATTTGTGAGAAAAATTTCTTTGTGATCAAGGTCCAATAGGCTTATGTAGGCTTCCCACTTGATGTAATGTTATTTTCTTATTATCAAAAGCGAGATATCCACCTATATACACTTGAGAGAGTCGACCATCCACCTTTAGACTGCAAGACTGACTGACCAATGAGGAGAGGGATCAACTTGATGCCCTAGGGTTATATCATGTCACCCATGATTTGGGCTAATCAAGGCCTATTGACATCTCTTGCCAAGAGATGAGATTCAAAGACCAACTCCTTTCACTTTCCTATTGAAGAGGCCATTATGATATTTGAGGATGTTTAGATGATTTTGAGACTTCCTATACATGGAGATTATGTGGATTATGATCTTGATTGTGGGTTTTCCACCATTTAGAGGTCCTTTGAGCATGAGGACATTGTAAAGCTCAACGTGGAGGAGTATGTGATTCATTGGGATGTGTCATCCAATAGATATGAGTAGTTCGTTGTGGTCCTATGCATCATGATCGGTGGGGTCATGATACCTAATCACTGAGGACTTGGATTCCCTATTAGATGGGGGGAGATGCTAATTAGCATGATGACTCAAGGGGCCTTCTATGCTTGGGGACCATGCCTTCTTGCTATGCTTTACTTCTAGTTGCATGATGTGGCCTATCGATAGGCCCAATCTATCTATCGTAGCACTAAACTACTTATGATCTGGGCTTGGGAGCATATTGTTGTATTTTGGCCTTTTGTTATGAGATAGCTTGCATCAAGACTACTATATGCGTACTTATATGGAGGAGTGGTCACACAGATTAGATTTAGTGATGTCAGGCATTGAAAACATGCCATTGATATTCTAGATGGCTTCACTTGGAGACCATACCACCAGTATTTGGCCTAGGAGGATGACAGAGAGCACCTTCCTTACTATCGAAAGGCACAATACTTGATTGGGAGGATGGCTCACTCTTAGCATATAATTGAGCAGTATTTTCCAAATTGGGTGCTACAATAGTTTAAGGAGTGCTAGGGCTTTCAGTTGCTACAATAGAGCATGCTAGATCCATGCGGGAGGTTTCTTAGTGGGGACCCCTGATTAGTGTAGTGGTGGTAGAGTAGGAGATCGATTCTCTACAACTAGTTTAGTGGGGTTTTGGTGCAAATGTGACTGATGTAGGTACTACTTAGGAGTATGATGCATGGTGGGTCAAGCATAGGCCTATTCCTTACATAGATCTAGATCAACTTGCCCTTGTGGAGAGGATGGGTAGAGGTCCATAAGGCAGATTTCATGATCAAGGATAGGGGAGAGGAGATGATGAAGGCTGGGATGGTCAATGGGATGATGGAGGAGATGGAGGCAGAGGAGGTAGGGGTAGGCATGGGAGAGATTAGGGGCAAAAAATGGTCAGACAACTATCACCTATTAGAGAGGAGGTAGAGTAGGAGGGACCCTAGGGCGGAGGTAGAGTAGGAGGGACCCATGCTAGAGGCTGAGTAGGAGGTACCCATGTAGGAGGTGAAGTAGGAGGGACCAAGGGTGGATGATGCCAAGGAGGAGGAGAGAGTGGAGCAAGAGGAGATTGTGATAAGTGATGGCTTCCAGGATGTTCCCATCCTAGAGGCCATTGAGGAGGATGTGGGAGACAAGCTAGTGGATCCCCATGTTATAGTTTTGTAGGCACAACTTTAGGCTATAGATGCTCAGATACAAGAGTTGCAAGTAGAGGTGGAAAAATTTGTTGTCGAGTGTGACATGGTAGTTATTAGGGCACAGAGGATCAATCAACGGTCTATAGATTTTACAGCCACCATTAGTGGGTCAACAGTAGTGATGCGTAATTTTTGCACATAGGCCCCACCGAAGGCGGGGACCCTCTTTTTTCTTTTGCATCTTTGCCTCTTGGCTTGGTCAAGTTTTGGTTTTTCTCTTATTGGGAGGTTATTTTGGGATTAAGTCTAGATTGGGTTTGATGAGGACAATATTTTGAGGCTCTAGGGAAAATTGGCCTGTCTTGGAATTCAAAAATGGGGATTTTGAAGTGAATTTTCAATGTTATATGTAAATATAGTTTGTACCCATGATAGAGGACAAAAAATTAGGCAGGGTTGCTCTTTGAATTTTTTGAAAATTCAATCTAGAAAAAAAGTTATGAGGTTTAGGGGATTTCAACCCTACAAGGAATCTGGGAATTTCTGTCCCTAATGGAAAATCCTGAAATTTCCATGACCCCCTCAAAATTCTGAAATTTCCATTTTTGAAAAATTCCTTACCCCCTCAAAAACGAGAAATTTTCCTAAAGTGGAAACTAATTAAAATTTCCATTTTGGAAAATTCTTTACCCCCTCAAAAACCGAAATTTTCAAAAGGAAATTTTTGAAAATTCCCAGCTCAAACCGAAATTTTTCAAAATATAATTTTTTTCAAAAATGAATTTTTTTTTTCCTAAAATGGAATTTTTCGAGAATACAATTTTCCCAAAATGGAAATTTTTCCTTGAAATTTTAGAATGTTCCTGAAAATGAAATTCTTGAGATGGAGAAAAAAATTTGAAAATAAAAATTTCCCAAGATGGAAAAATTTATGAAAATGGAAAGTTTCGATATAAAAATGTAAGTTCTTTTTTAAAGGCCAAAATTTTATTCAAGTTTAATTTGGATTGGATTTTTAGCATGTGAGCTACTAATGATGATATCTGTTTTTCAGGATTAAATAAATATTAAAAGGGGAACTTGAATATGGATTCGTGCCAAAAGAGATACATGGAAGAGTTCAATTCAAATTTTAAAAGTGGGGCTAGCAAAAGAATCTGTGCCCAAACTGTCTACAATTGGAAGGAGTTTCTGGAAGACATGTGAAGCTGATTTCATCATCCAATCAGAATTTTCATTAATGACAAGCTGACATAATATTGTTTTCTCATTGTTCCATGATGTAACTGCTTTTATGCAATTAGATGTTGATGTACCATGAGCTCCCAAATTAAATGTAACAGCTTGATGCTTCTAGAAGTGCAATTGCAACCATTGGATGAATTAAATCCTGGCCATTGATTCAAAATGTAATTTTCTATAAAAGTTCAATGCCTTCTCATTTGTAAGGGGGTTAGATTTAGGGGTTAGAATAGTTGATTAGAGATTGTAAAAGCCATAATTGGCTAAGTTAGAGAAGTCAGTAGTTGTAGGAGAGAGGAGATAATGGAAATTGTTATGTAATGTTGGAGAAGTTGATGCAATTGGATTGTTGATTTGGCAAGCTTTGTGTTACACTTTGAAAGTTTATGGTTTCTTGTTCTCAATTCTCAATGTTAGATGTTAGATTTCAGTTCTTTTGCAACAATGGTAAAATGTTAATAATGTTGATCAATCTCCGGTCCATACTTTTAGCAATTTGCTATGTAAAGTTAGTCTAGGCCTTATTTTGTGCTAAGTTCAACTGTGGATGCTTGTTTACATTGCACCAGTTATTGGGTATGTGGATGAATATTCATAGTCTGAAAAATCTTCAGTTTCCTTAGAAGATTGCACCATTTTTGTAGAGTTGTGTGCTTGTCCTTGATCAAGCAAAGATTGGTTTTATTGGAGATCTGTCCATTTGCAACATTCATCATTATTGTGATTGATCTTAGGAGTTAGTTTAGAGTTGAATTTCTCTAAAAATCTTATCTCTTTTGTTGTTTATTTTGAATTTGGGTTAGTTTTAGGATTAAAAGCATCACCATACTATTTCATCTGATGAAAGTATGCTTCCAACATTGTTCATTTGTAAGGCCCCTTGTGATTACCAACATTTTCACATTTATCACTGAGTTGTTTATGCATTGTCAAGACTTGACATTAGAGACCTTGGGGTTATCTCTTGAGGCTTGCTGATAGAGATTTACCTTTCAAGAGAGATAGGATTTCCATATTCTGTCTAAGTTGTTGTGCAAAAAACACCATCAAGAAGTAGATTTTACATAGATGCTATATAGGTCCAACTATGAGGGACAATACTATTGTGACTTGTAAGAGTGGGTGGTATTAGTAGTTGAGAGAAAACCCACCTATGCGCAAAGTTAGAGCCAAAGTCGGTCTCACTCTAGGTAGTCACAGAGTAGAGCGGGAGTCTTGCAGCCTAGACACTCTCCCTATTAGCAACCATCAGGGTCAGGACATTGGGCCTCAAGATCTTAGTAATGATAGGACATGCCACCCACACCCAAACCATCCCCATCAAGAGATATTGGTAGCATAGGCTAGGCCTATTTTAATATGTATTAGACATTGATATTTTTTATTGAGCCTGCAAGCTCCATTTTTGGGATTCATCATGACATTTTGCTGTGACACCATTTTTTGATATACATGAGATACATTATTTTGGTGGTGACTATATGATGCATGTTTATGTTGTATGCATATTTCTATGTGATGGATTATGATGCATATGCATATATATGATATAATTCTATATGTTATGATGCATTATGGATGTATAATGTATGGTTTATTCTTATATATGATTCTCTATGTGATGATGTATGGATGGATACACTTAATCTATTTTTATGTTTATGCGATCTATATGCAGGATGATACTATATGTTTATGACATGTGATGTTTATATGGATGCTCATATGATTCCTTATGATAATATGCTATCTATGTATTTTATATTTTTTGAGTGCAATTATGGATGACCATTGTTAAAGGTCACTTGGGGATTGTCCAATTCTATGTCACTATTCTCAATAAGGTCTTGAATTATATTCTTAACTTGGTGACAAGATGAGGTCTTGTGCCCTTTAATGTAGTGGTAGTCACATAAATCATTTTCATGCCACCAAGATGGTTTAAAAGGACTTGGATCATAATGTTTGACCTCTGGAAGCTGGATGACATTGGATTGCAAGAGTTTATTCAAGACATATTCAATAGGTTCCCCTAAGGGGGTGTAATTGTGTCTTGGTTGGCTATTTCTTGAAGGCCCACATCTTTGGTTATTTTGAATTGCATTCGTTGTTTGATCATAAATATGTGAAGAATTGTTGGGTACATTGGATCCCCTAAAAGTGATTGTGGGGCCAACCTTATTTATTGTCTTCACATCTACTACCCCATCATTTGTGACATTTTTGTTTTGAGCCCAATATTTTCTTTTGTTATTAGAGGTACTTTGGGTGTTTTGGTTCTTGTTGAAGATCTTGATTTCTCCTTTAGCAATAAGTTTTTTTCTCTATGGTAGTTCCTTTCTAAATGAGGTTAGAAAATATAGTATAACAATGGATTTGTAGTTGGTGTTTTAATTTTGTGACTAGATTTCAACGAACATATGTACCAACTATTTTTTGGGTATTTGACAAGGACATTTTCTAGCCATGCTTCTCCACCTCTAGAAGAAAGATATAAATTTTGCTCCTTCTTCTTGTTTAGTTTGACACAATGTTGCTAAGGTTATATCATTTTCAATGTTGTAGGAGAAATGTGCCACAAACTTGTCAGTTAACTCATTCCATGTTTGTATTCCCGTGGGTAAATTGGAAAACCACTCAAGTGCTTGTCTTATGAGACTTCTTTTAAATAATCTCATTAAGTAGGTGATCTCAAATGCAATGTCTATGCAAGAATTATGGAACTCTCTCATTTTTTCTATTGGACTTCCTTTTCCTCTATATTTGTTCAAATTTGGGATAGTGTAATTGTGAGGAAAGGGAGGCATATATATGCTTTGATCAAAAGGATATTGGCATAGCTCTTCCATGGAGTAATTTGTATTTTTCCTTGATACTTGCATTTGGTAAATTTTTTTTGTAATGCATGCATTTGATGTGCCAAGACTTCTATAGAGGACAATGACGTGTCTACAACATTAGCAAGCACATTGTGATATGTATAACCCATGTTTGAGGTAATTTTTTCAATCCAATATTTGGGGTGGAAGAATTGAGGCTAGTGTGAAATGAATGTGATGAGGATGGATTTTGGTTTTGGATATTAGGAGTGAAGAGTGGATTTTGGTTGATGCTAGAGTGTGTGCTACAAATGGGGGATTGATATTGGATTGGTATTGCAATGGGTTTGAACTTGTTTGACCATGAGGGTTTTGATTCCCATGTTGTTGAGAGGATCCTGGATTATTGTTTTGATGAGGAATTCCAAAATTGAGACCTTGTTGAGATGTTTTGGTGTTTTGGTTTTCCCCCAAGTTCAAATTGACATTTGGTGTGACACTTTTCATTGGAGGTTGTGTTTTGCATCTTGGGTGGATTGGTGTTTGGAATGTTTTTAACCATGAAGTTGGTAAATGGTGGTATGATTTGGGATGAATATGTCAAAAAAGGATTGGTAGATGTAGCCGTATGGTATGGGATAATGAGGGAAATGGATTGGTAGATGTGACACTAGGTGGTTGACACATAGGTTGGGTACCCTGTGCACCAAATATTGGTGTGGATGTTATGTTGACTGTCGTAGTGGTTTGAGTCATTCACCCCTAATGGTAAAGTAGCATATACTTGTGAAGTATTATGGTTAGGGGTAGATGTGGTGTGTCCTTGGTCTTGTGTAACACCATTTTTTTATGATTCAAAAATCATGTTGACATCAAAATGAGGAGGGATTTTGGTCCTAGTTTGTATAAGTTTCATGAGATATCGTTGGGGATATTTTTCTACCATCTCATCTACATTATATGCTATTCTAGTGTCATGAGCAGCGTCTTCAATTTCATCTTCAATTAAGCATCTTTGGAACTCTTGTAAGGTGTAATTATCAAATGGATTTAGAAGTTTAGATAATGACTTGGATAACTCTTTTGAGGAAGACTCAAAATTCATGTTGCTAGTTGGATTAATATAGGGGTCACTTGTGTAGTCCATCTCTTTTCTCTTCCTTTGTAACCTAGTTTGGACCATATAAGACTTGCAACTTGGTGAGGGATATGCAATCTAAGGAATGAAAATGCAAGATTGGTATGAGACTATGCTATGTTTTTAAGATTTTTGAGATATAAGAATGCCAAATGATGACACCACTATGACCAAGATTATGATGCAAAGTGATAATAGGTGTAATAAAAATATGATAATGTCACTATGATAAAAGTCTATGGTGTAAATATTCCAATATGATGGTGTGACCAATGATAAGATATGAAAGGATGTAAATAGTAGCTACAACCAAAGATATTGTATGACCAAAGCTATGATGTGAGACTAAGACTAAAGGATGAAAAATGAGACTATAGATATGCACCTTTGGATTTAAGAGGAGGATTCTGAGCAAGCTATGATAGCCTAAAATAACAAATCAAACTATCAAGACCTTAAGAGGAAAAAAGCTAAAAGGATGATTATGGTTTGACAAAGTGAACCTTAAACTAGACTCATGAGTTTTAAGGCCCAACTTAGATGATGATGATGATGATGATGATTGATAGATAAAAGGACAAGGTCAAAAAAAATCTAGATATGTGACAATGAATTGATCAACAACATTATAAGCTTCCTAATCTGAAATCTAGAAGGTGTTTGCAACTTAGAGGATTGACTAAGGAATGCAAGGATGAAAATCTAAGGAACGTAAGGCAACCTAAGTGAATGCAATGAAATGGACAAATTGGAATGAGAAAGTTTATGATCTGAATGCATGGTTACTATCAGGAATTGATCAAGAATGAGACTATATAGGAATTTCCCCAAAGTTTTGAGAACTAGCAGTTGTGTTGTTATGTTTCACAATTGTAGGGTACTATCTCAACGAATGCGGTGCACTATTTGGAAAATGTAGTTTAATGTCATTCAGATGTGGTGTATTGTTCTTAGGAAATATGGTGCATTATTTGGAAAATATGGTTTACTATCATTTAAATGTGGTATACCATGTTTTGGCCCAAGTTGAATGTTTTCAAGTGATTTTTTTGTTTTGGGAAATTGTGAAATGTGATAGAAAACACAACAAACACTTGGAAAATAGATTTTGGCTGATTTTTGACTCTGTTGACTTCAAGGTAAGCAATTATTTTGCAAGTTTTCTCCCATAATACTCACTTGTCCTTGGTTCTCAAATAATGAATACAAACACAACCTAAGGAATAATAGGGAACTTGTTTAATAAAGTTAGGTGTACCTTACCCTCAAAGGGGTAATTTTTAAATCTTCATCCAATGATTGGGCGAATAGGGTATACCAAGATCATGGACCACCTTGATACCCTTGGCCTTAAAATAGTGTAATTAACTCTAGCAAGACACCTTAGAATTCAACCATGAGTAGACGTGGTACGTAACTTGTATAATAGGACAATTGAGAGGGGCGGTGAATTAGTTGTCACAGATTTTAACCTTTAATTCAATCACCAGAATTAATGCTTAAAACTACCTAAATGATTGATCATCAAATGCCAATGCAAAAACCCAAATCCAATACATAAACACAATACCACCAGATTTAAATGGAAAACCCAATGAGATAAAAACCATAGTGAGGATTAACCCACACTATAGAGAATATCAAAACTAATTACAAAAGGCTCACTGCCTAAAACAAGACTCACAACCTGAAACAAGGACTCACTATTTGGAACAAGGACTCACTATAAAACTCAGCTACAACCCGGAAGACTCAATACCATAGAGATAAGAAGACAAAGAAGACTTGTTACAAAGAGACTAAAATCCCAATGCAACAAAAGATTCCACCACAGTCACTTGATCAACATGTATGTATGATAGAGTTCACCTTCTACTCATTGCATATGGTAACTTAGCATTAAGTTTCACACTGATCTGCCACACACATCTCACACACACTTTTTGAGTATCATCAATGTCATGTATACTCTTTCACTTATCTTCCTTCTTTTCTTTAGTATATTTTTTATTACTAGCTCATCCTGTATTTATATTATCTCCAACCATGAAAAAGATACAAACTAGGCCATCTAACTTCAAATTCAAATTAGGTCAATGCCAAAAAAACCTAGGGTGGAATTATAATGAGGGCGACCCAAACACACACTTCATTGAGACCCAAAATAGATCCAACACACTTCATCAACTTCGAAGATAGTGCTTGACACACGGTCGACCAAACCAATGTAAAACACATAAAACAATTAAGCTCAAAACTTCCAAAAACCAAAAATATCTTCAATGTAATAAAAACATCTTAACTCTAGAACCGCAAGTCAAAAGACTTCATTAAAGAGAAATCTGGAAAAACTTTTCTCCTAGACCTTAACTAGAACACAAAAAACATATTTCACAACTAGTGAACACAACTCATACTTCACAAAAAACCAATCCCCAAACATATAGATATAGAAACCTTCAACAACCATGATCAAATTGTCTGAATTACACAAACATAGGGGAAAATACCAGATCATTATCCTGAGCAACAACTAAATACCTATAATCTTCCTTTAATATAATTTTTTCAATATCCTCAACATATACATCCAACAACATCTAGTAGATATCCAGTTGACCAATTGACATCAATGGCAACACCTTCATTCCCTTTTCTATTCTTGCAACATAACTTTAGGGTATAACATGCATCCCTTCCACCAACAATAAAATACGATGAAAAAAGTATAGCTTCTAATAACAATGACTTTCTAGGAGGCCGGTGAACACCAGAGGTATACTTCAGATGTGAGACGCTTAAGTCTCTAACCAACCTACGTGTGGTCTATACACCCACATAAAAATTGACACATTATTAGCAAATGAATTTTGACTTTTATTATTATATCTAAATGTCAACTCTATTGGCCAAGGTGCTCAAGGGCCAACAACACTAACAACTCTGGAAAGGTCACATTTGCATTTGTGACTTTCCTCTAAATCTTAGAGGTATAGATCCCTCATGCAATTTGATTTATTCTAGGTACATATCTGAACTGCATGAAAATAGGGGAAAATACCAAATCATTATCCTGAGTGACAACTGAATGCTTGTGTAAATAAAGATTTTGGCTTCCAATAGCTTTCTTACACTTCTAGGGTTTTTAACCTAAAAGGAGAAATATGGACCAACATGGGCAATTTGTACACTAAAAATCAATGCAAGGGTGGATGAATTATTCCTAGATGCAATGGTTAATTGCAATAAATTAAAAGGGAAAACAAATTATTAATGTAAAACCTAAGAAATGCAACTTGTTTGAAAACACATTATGATATGCAAAAAGATGAAATGAATACAATTAAGAACAAGATAAAGATGCTAAATAGAAATTGTGCACTTGGAAACTGATGAGGGCTGAAATGAAGATTGTAGATGTCTTAGAAATCCTGGAAAATCTAATTTTCTTGCCCACTAGGACACTTATGCCAAGCTAGGTGACTTAGTCCCAGATCAGGGAAGCTGCTCAGAATTTTGTTCCTACCAAATGGGTATCTAGAACTGTAAGAACCTATAAGAAACTAGTACAGTGGGACTAAGTTGGCACTATTGGAAACTTAGTCCACTTTGAATTTTCTACAAATCTGAAAGTGGAAACGGAAGCCTACAATCTGTACTCTATTTTTTGATGGAAATATGGATATAAATATGTGAAAACACCTACAAAACAAATTATAAATTGATTTCTAATGGGTGTTTTGCCTTGGTCAAACCCATAGTTGATATTTAAACCTTGAAAGAGATAAAATCTACATAAAACCATATCCCTAAGTGTGTCTAAGAGTAGAAAGTCTCAAAATGAGATGCATCCCTATTCTAATATGCAAGAATAAGACACATAAATGGATTTAGAACATTTCAAGAATCATTATAAGAGACACCAAATCACATTATAAATGAATCTAAATGACATGCAAACCTTCCTTAAGCTGAAGATAGAGAGAAAATGGAAGATGGAATGACTTTGAAAACAAGTCTTTAGGATTGACTTGATGGCTAGTTGCATCTCCTCAACCTCGATTTCTCCTTGATTCTTCATAGACATCCATGATCAACCCTTTGAAATATAAGATCTTGGAAAAAATTTGAGTTTGAAGAGTTGAAAAAACCCTAGCTTGTTGCCCTATAGCTTCAACTTTCTTGTAGAAAGACTAATGAATCTTCTTGTGAAAGATATTTGACTCTTGATTCTTGGATTTGCTTGTTGAAAATGACTTAAAGTTGTGAAAAATGACCTAAAAACATATATTTATAGGAATCAACACCTAATTATTCATTATTTTAACTTCATAGGTTGACATCCATTAGGAATTTGAATTAAGTCAGTGATTTTTCCACTCAAAAGTGAAAAATACCTCAAAAGGGACTAAGTCGCCACCCTGGGAGACTTAGTCCCATTAGGGTTTTTGAGGTGGGTTTTTTGGAATTTAGATGATTTGTTTATTGGTTGTAGGGATTTGTATGATTTTTGAGTGGAATAGGCTTTAAAGTCCAAAATAATGAGCATTAGGGGCCTATAAATGTAGTTTTTAAGGGGTGATTGATGCAAGGGTGTGTAAAATAGGACTAAATTAGACCACAAATTGTACTATGTCCAAAGGAGTACAATTTCCATGTCCACAGTTATCCCCCACTTTAGTGCCCATATGACTCTACGTGCATATGTAATCTAAAGGACTCTAAAATGTACACTTTACTATAAAAGGATACTCATTCAAAAGATGACATAATGAAGCCCCCAGTGTAGTTATCTACAAAACCACAACATAAGGAACCACATGCTACAACAAAAATTTATTAGTTTTCCAAATTTTTTTTTATCTATCTTCTAGAAATAAAATTCAAGGGTAGATATATGCCCCCCCTTGATTCTTCTTGCTTTACAAAGGTGGAATCAAGGTAGCAAACTAGCCACATCGAATAAGGAACATCATATCGTAGGACATTTCCAAGTACCATGCCACATAACAATAGAAAATTGATGATGTCAAGTGTGGAATCATGATTCCAATGCATCAAATGACATTAAAAATGAAGTTCCCTAGCACCTATTATGGTGTTTTGAATAGAAAGTACTTTATTAACTCTTAAGATAGGAAAAAGCCTAATTTTATACATAAGAGTGAAAAAGAATGATAAGAGTTAAAAGAGGTAAAAGTGAAGTATTTTGTCAATTACTATTTCATTTACCTTTCTTGTAGTGTGAGAGTGATGAGTGAAGATGGAAAGATGTTGAGTAGATAAGACTATAGGCCCACGTGATTGGATGTTCTATAGGACCAAGTGGTGTAGAACTAGCATCATCACGAGGTGAGTCGATTCTGCTACCTATGCTATGTGTTGATGCAATTATTTAGTGATTTTTTATGTATTTCTAGGTTAATTTAGGATGTTGGAAATTTTTTTCACAAAGTGTCCCCTTTTTTTGCAAAGTATCCCATTTGTTCGCAAAGTGTCCCTTTTGTTTGCAAAATGTCTCGTTTCTTCATGAAGTATCCCAAAAGTGATCTAATGTGTCTAGGGCCTTTAGGAAAGCACACTAGATGAACTTTAGTACACTTGCATGATGAATAAAGTAAAAATAAAAGATGTTATATTATTTTATATTTTTGTGATTTTGATAGGTACCCACCTATTCACGACAACGACTAGGGGGTAGGAAGTTGAGTTTTTTTAGAGATTTAGCCCCATCACTTTTAGTAGAGGAGACAGAGCATGTCCAAGCTATAGCAATCTACTGGGCATGCCTCATGCTCCCCATGAGGTACCACGATACTATACTAATGGCTCTTTGTGAGTGTTGAGACACAGATACATGCACATTCCACCTATCAACAGATGAGATGATGATTACCCTAGAGGACACGCACTACATTCTTTGTGTTCCTATTTGGGGAGAGTGGGTATGTTTCCAGAGAGACCACACATTCTACGAGGAAAAGGCCAATTTGCAGTATTGTCTAGATGGTCTAGTGCATGATGAGCAAGTGAGAGGGAAAATTGATTTTTCAATGTTATTGTATTCATGAGCACTAGTGGTTAGACGGATCATGATGTATATGGTTGCACTAGTTCCTTTCCCTGATGGGAGGGTAGTGCACCTTGAGGGAGGACTAGTTCATTTGATTCGAGGGATGGCAGAGCATCATACAGTATACGCCTGGGGTCATTGTCTCCTAGCACATTTGTATTATGAATTTGGTCAATTTTTTTTCCAGGAGGTAGACAACATGGTGCACTGCAATATTTTGCAGTTTTGGTGCTTGGAGCATATCATGTGTACCAGACTATTCAAATTCCCATGTGCCATAGTAGTGGGGTATCCTTGGGCCTTTGCCTATCCTCTATGATAGTTATGGCAGTATGGGGATTTACATTTTTGGAGAGTGAGATTGGATCCACTAGAGGAGGATGAGATCTTATGGAGACCTTATCAGCTAATGCTATAGTGGCTAGATCACATGCGATAGTTAAGGAGACTTCAATTAGATAGATATTTGGTTGGATTCCATGATCACATAGTACGTCCTTTCTACTACAATTGAGTCATGCAATAATTCAGACAGATTTAGATGTCACCACATATATGATTATTTTTTAGGAGGTTAGTGTGGAGTGCTCGGAGACCAGGTGATACAATGTGGCTCACTGTAGACCATGTTGCCAAGAGTAGTTTCAACTTCTCATATCACAACCAGCCTCTAATCTCCAACATACACGATGTTGGTGCCACATGGGATTATGAGGAATGGCATATGATATCATGAACAACTCCTATATATCTGATGAATGGGCCTATAGGGGATGCAACACTACTGCCAGATGAGGGAGATGACAGAGAGGATAGGGCCGAGGAGACATGATATAGAGGTATAGACATATTTACTGCTGTCATTGAGGATGAGTGCGAGGAGGATGCAGATCTAAACTATGATGGTCAAGAGGGAGAGGAGGAGGATGAGGAGGAGGAGAAACCCCTAAGTCAGAGTAATGAGGTAGCAGCTGAGGATTGACACGAGTGGGTAGAGCCCTCTGCCATTCCTATGATGAGATCATGAGCATCAATTGTAGCAGGCATTAGTACCCATAGTTGTTGAAAGGATAGCATGTCTTCCATGCCTCTTGCATAGGGTGATGTTGATATTGCTCAACATACCAGAGATATAGGTGATGATATTTGATTTTATGCATGTACTTTAGCATTTATGATCTTTATATATATATATCTTGATAATGTGTGTTGATTGTGTATTGTTTATACCTTGTAGGAGTGATGAGATATTGGTGGGAGTTCTACCATCAAGCAGCTACAGAGATAGTGATAGAATCCATTGATAAGGAGGAGATGGAATCAAATTATGTGCCCCCACCTATTGTGGAGCAAGATCCACAGTCACTTAGACCATTCACTAGGTTATGAGAAACATATGAGAGTTTGAGGAGATGACTTCGCCATGACAATACTGCTGGATAGTCATATCATACTCCAAAAAAGGTTGAGAGACTAGAGGCAGAGGTATCATGGCTGCAGGAAGAGAGGGAGTAGATAAGAGGGGAGCATCCAGTGGCTTTTGGATGGATACAGGGTGTAGAATTTGCACTTAGATTCAACAGATCATGATCATGATCACATATGACTGTCTCACAACGTCCTGCTACTGGATCATGAGCACTTGATCCCAAGGGGTTGAGTACCAATAGACCTCAGTGATGTATATTGTGATGATATGTACATAAAACTTTGGATATATATATATATATATTTGAGCATTTGATGTTTTATTACTTGTCTTAATTTTTTTGAATGTTAATTAGCAATGCGATTAATTAAATAACCTTTGTAAGATTATTTGATTAATATTTTTATGATTTACATAGCTTATGTGATCTAATTAAAATATATTACAGTTCCTTTTAGATACGACATGATGATTGAGTATGTTATGCTAAATTAAATGTATTAATGATCTAACTTATCATAACACACAAGATGAATGTGAATACTATGAAACCTAAAGTATTTATAAAATATAAATTAAATAATCACTTTTGTACTCAAGACATACGCATGATTGATATGTCAAGAATGAAGCAATGAAAAAGAATATAGGATATGACCCAATAGCTTTAACAACACTACTTTATCAATCATGCTATTCAAAGGAATTATACATAATACCGATGTAAATGTTCGACATTGATAGGTTCCTTAATGGGTGTTCCATCTAGTTCTATTAACATGTATGCACCAGACCCAAAATTTTTGTCAACGATGTATGGTCCTAACCAATTAGAACTGAATTTATCTCTTTCATTTGGGTAGGCATTGATGTTATGCTGATTTGTAGATAGAACTAATTTACCCTTGTGGAATGATCAAGGGATAACATTAATATTGTAATGGTGATGTTTTGGTTTGCAATAGGTTGGAATATGTTCAAGAGCGTTAATGTGTTGTTCATCGAGCATCTCAAGTTGGTGTAATCTTTGTTTGCGATAGTATGTATCGTCAACAAGTCCTTGAAGAGAAATTCTTAGTGTGGGTATCTCTAACTCCAAGGGCATTATTGGTTCACTACCATAGACCAAATTATAAGGTGTGGTCCCTGTGGAAGATCAAACACTCGTATGATAAGCCCAAAGCACATAGTGTAATTGTGTGCCAATCCCTATGATGTTTATTAATTATTTTCTTCAAAATTTGTTCAAGGACTTTATTAGTTGATTCAACTTGACCATTAGATTGTAGGTAATAAGGTGTCAATAAACGATGTTAGATGTTAAAGGTCTCCAAAAACTTATTCACATCATTATTCTTAAATGGTGTACCATTATCAGAGACTAATGAGGAAGGGAGTCCAAAGCAAGCAATAATGTGTTCTAGGATGAAACAACATATTACCTCAGTAGTTGTAGATCGAAGAGGAATGGCCTCTACCCATTTTGTGAAATAATCAATTGTAGTGATGATAAAGGTATGTCCAGTGGAAGAATAGGTGAAATTTTTCCTATAATGTCCAATCTCCAAACTGTAAAGGGCCATATCAAAAGTTGAGTTTGAATTTCATTAGAAGAAGCATGATGTAGATTTCTATGTTCTTGACATTTATGACATTTATGAACATAATCAAAGCAATCACGTTCCATGTTGCACCAGTAATACCCAATATAGATAAGTTTTTGAACCAAAGTTTCCCTCCAAAATGTCCAGCACAAGCATCTTCATGGGCTTGATGAAGTGCTAGAGGTATCTCAGATTTGTTTAAGCATCTAAGTAAGAGACCACTGAACAACCTTCAATACAACACATTGGTGAGGATTATATATTTAGATGCAAGTTTTTCATAAACGAGCATAGAGGTTTTTGGTTGTTGGCTTAGGAAAGGTACCACTTTTCAAATAGTTGAGTATGGTATCATACCATATACTTGAGTTTTCGTCATTTGTCATTAAAACTTCTTCCATTTTTTCATCAATCAAAGGTTTCATGATAGGGTGAATAGTAAATGTGAAATTTTTTTAAGGATCTTGAGGGGATATAAGAGAGGTAGCACTTTCCATTACATTTAAAAGTCGATTACCTTTTGTGGGATGTTATCAATGGTAAATATCTGAAACTTATCTAAAAAGTGCATGATAAGATCATTGTATTTAGATAATTTGTCATGCTTGGCTTGATATGTTCCATTTATTTGTTTAATTACTAATTGTGAGTCACCAAAGATTTCAATATCTTTGATACCCATGATTAAAGCAACACACAACCCAACAATTAGTGCTTCATACTCAGCTGTGTTATTTGTACATAAGAAATTTAATCGATATGACAAGGGAATATGATTTCCTTTGAGCAGAACTAATATCACTCTAGCACCAGAGCCTATTCTACACTCGGATCCATCAAAGTATTATTCCCATGTAGGAATGTCTATTTCTTACACATTCTCATTGGGAAAAGAGTCATTTCTAGTTAATGCTAGGGGAGAAGGAGCATCAACTAAGTGGTCGGTTAAAGCTTGGCCTTTGATTGCTTTTTGTGAAACAAACTTAAGGTCAAACTCAGTCAAGAACATAACCCATTTAGCTAAACATCCTAATAAGTCTATTTTGTTAAATAGATGTTTGAGAGGATCAAATTTTTTCATGACTTGTATTTTGACATTTAGTAAATAATGTCACAATTTACTAGTAGTGAATACAAGAGCCAAACATTGTTTTTCAATTAGTGTGTACCATGTTTCATAATCGATTAAAGTTTGACTAATGTAATAAACATGATGTTCTTTTCCATTTTCATCTTGTTGAGCCAATAATGCTACAAGAGCATGGGTAGATGCGGCTATGTAAACGATGAATAGTTTGTTTGGCATAACAGGTGGAGTTGCAAAGTATTCCTTCAAACTCTCAAAGGCTTGTTTACAATCCTCATTCCAATCTAAATGAACATCCTTTTTGAGGATATGTGTGAAAGGTAATGTTCAATTAGCTAAGGAGCCAAGAAAATTATAGATGACTTGAATTATTCCTTGTAATGTGCACAATTGAGAAATGATCCTAGGAGGTGGAATGCTTATTATAGCATCAATTTTCTTTGTGTCAACCTCAATACCTCTATGAGATATGATAAACCCTAAAAAATTTCCACTGTCTACTCCAAAGACACACTTTTTCAGATTTAGTCACATGTATTTATGCATTTTTTCAAAGATTTGTCAAAGATCATTCACATTATCTTGTCTCGGTAAGGATTTGGAAAGGATGTCATCAACATAATCTTCCAATATTTTGTGTATGTAATCATGAAATATCAATTTTATTTCTCTTTGGTAAGTGGCACCTACATTCTTTAATCCAAAAGGTATCATAATCCAACAAGATGTAAATGTTGTCTTATATTGATCTTGTGGGTTGATGAAGATTTGATTATAACCAGGAAACCCATCCATGAATGACAACAAGGCATGTCCACAGTTGAATCCACTATCATGTCAATATTAGGAGGGGGAAAATCATCTTTTAAAGAGGCTTTATTCAAGTCACGAAAATATGTACATATCCTAATACGATTATCAATTTTAGAAATTATGAAAATGTTTGAGATCCAAGGAGAATAATCAATAGGTCAAATAAAACTTGCGTCAAGGAGTTTTTCAAGTTCTCCTTTAACATGCAAGGCTATCTTAGGATTCATTTTTCATATCTTTTGTCAAACAGGCTTAGCATTTTCAGCAAGAACAATGTTATGTGTTACTATCTTCGGATCTATTCTTGGCATATTTGAATATTTCCAAGCAAAAATTTCAAGAAAATCATGAACAAAAGTTGTAGTATCCTCTTGTTATTCATTATCAGGGCACTTCCCAATCTTAATGACCTTTGCTTTATCATCTATGTTCATTGGTATATTAATTGTATCCCCTAAGGGGAGTGCATTTGACTTAGGAAATTCAAGATCATATGGTTCCATGCTTGTTCGCAGCTTCTCACTTATGTCATTTTGCTTGGTGTTAATCATAGAATAGGTAACCTATTTCATGGGAGGAGTAGAGGATGTCGTATCATAAACTCCTAATAATTGTTTCAAATCTTCATCACTTTCAACATACTCACATGATGGTGGTAAATCCATATCAAGGAATTCAAGATGTTTTAGTGTGAGATTTATTCTTGGTTTACATGTGATGGTATTGATGTTTAGTGATAGTCATTGAGCTGCTTTTGTTATCTTATAAAAATAATATCCCAAACTAGTCTTTGTATCTTGCGTGTTAGGTTCTATAGGAACACAAATTCACTGTTCATGTTTTCCACATCCTTTACCATTGTATCCCAATTTTTTCATAATCTTGTAACCTTGTCCATAAAGTATTTCCATTTCCTTCGGGTTGGGTGGTTTTTGATAATTTATCTCATCAAAATTTGTTGTGTATGTTTTATTTTCATCCAAATTAGATGAGGTAGATGTTTGGGAAGATTCTTCCAAATTCTGAGTTGACATAACCATGGGTTGTTCTTGCTTTTCATTCTCTTTTCGTATGATTATGTATTCACCCATAAATGAAGGTGTGAATTCTAATGTACCCCAATCATCATCTAGCAATTTAGACATAGGTTCTTCTTCTTGTTTGATAGTCTTAAGGGGTTCTATATGAGATGTTGGAATTAATGTGCTCAGAGGACTGGGTGTTCCTTTTTTAAGTTGTAAGCAACTTTTAGGCTCAGGGTCTATTTCAACTTGATAAACTTTGTTGTTATAGACATATTTCATTATTTGATGAAGGGTCAAAGGCACCGCATGCATCTCATGAATCCATGGTCTTCCCAAAATAACATTGTATGCAAGATCATAGGGCATGACATGAATAAGAGTTTGCAAGGTAGGCATTTCGACTGTGATAGGTAAAGTGATTACACCGAGCGGTTGCTTTGTACTATTGTAAAATCCTCTAATAGATAATGAATCAAGTTTAATTTGTGATTTATCCACATGTAATTGATCTAGGAGATTTACATTGCACACATTAAGGGTAGAGTCATTGTCAACAAGGGTTATTTTGATACCTATTCTATTGTATTGAGAAATTATCATAAAGGCCTCATTTTGCTTATGTAATTCTAATGGAGGGAGCTCATGTTGATGAAAGGTAATGTCTACATTAATTGCATTCATTCCTTGTATTAGAGTTGCCACATCATTTGCGTTTGTACGAGGTGGAACCACTATTTGTTGCAAGGCTGTTTGGAGCATAGAGTGATAGTTTGGTGAATTATGAAGAAGGTCCCAAAGGGATATCTTTGTGGGAGTGCTCTTAAGTTGCTCAACCAAATCATCTTATCTTAATTGAGGAGCACTAGGAAATATAGAATTGGGTAAAGGTAAAGAGGTTGGGATTGGTTGTGGTGGTTGTGGGTTATTTCTAGTGTAATGTGTATGAGCAATAAAATCATGCTTCTAAGGTGGGTAAAGGGCGAACTTGGGTTTAGGTGGAGGTGGAGGCTTATGTGAAGGTGGGTACAAGATAAGTTGAGGTTGAATTAAATTAACATCTTTGGTTAAACCTTAGTGGATGGCTTTTGTGAGATGATGTCCTCAAGGGATTCATCTAACATATCAAAGTCATCACTACTAAAAGGTTTGGAAGATAAGTTATCATTGGTTGGTTGGGTTTGTCATCACAAGCCTTAGTGGAAGAACTTAGAGAGAGGAAGCCTTGTAGAGCTTCATCTAAATTATCCAAGTCATCACTACTAAGAGGTTTGGATGATATATTTTATCTAAAGTGAAGCATATTTTTTATTGGTTCATTTGATGTTTTGAGGTTTTTGTTTGCTTTTTCTGGTGAATATGATCTAAATGAACTAGGAACTAATGCTAAAAATGAACATTGTAAAAATCTAATGCTATCCATAATTTCCATTAAAATAAACAATACTAATGCTAATGATTTGAATGTAACGAAAAAATAATTGAATAGAAATAGAAAAGTAACTTAAGAAAATAGTAATTTAAGAAACTAGAAACAAAATTCTGAAAACACTGATGCAAATGTGTAATGGGACTAAGTCACCTAGGGTGGCGAATTAGTCCTAGTAGGGGAATTTTTGAGATTTTTCTAAATTTTCTAATGGGTACTGATGTGTGCTATACTGTACCATGTAAATCTAAAGTTCAAATGCAAAATTTTACTATTGTGTAAGGAAATGAAATGCAATAATGCAAGCCTAAATGAGCTTTTCACTAATGCAATTTTTAAAACCCTAGAATGCAAAACAATGCAAAACCGAATGCAATGTTGATGCAAGTTATTCCTAGGATGTTAATGCACTTGAAATTAGAATAAAAAATGTTCTAAAGTCGGGTTCACCAAAATGTAAACAAAGATTTTGGCTTCCAATGGCTTTCTTACACTTCTAGGGTTGTCCACCTAAAAGGACAAAGATGGGCCAAAATGAGAAATGTATACACTCAAAAAAAATGCAAGGGTGGATGAATTATGCCTAGATACAATGTATAAATGCAATAAATTGAAAAGGAAAACAAATTATTAATGTAAAACCTAAGAAATGAAAGTTGTTCGAAAACACATTATGATATCCAGAAAGATTAAATGAATACAATAAAGAACAAGATAAAGATGCTAAACAAAAATTGTGCAACTAGAAATTGATGAAGGCTGAAATGAAGATTGTAGATGTCTCAAAATTCCTAGAAAATATAATTTTCTATCCCACTAGGACACTTACGCCAAGTTGGGCGACTTAGTCCCAGATTGGGGAAACCGCTTAGAAATCTATTTTGTACCAAATGGTTACCCAAAACTATAAGAACCTCTAAGAAATCAATGCAGTGGGACTAAGTCACCACTATTGGCGACCTAGCCCACTTTGGAGTTTCTAGAAATTTGAAAGTGGAAACAAAATCCTACAATTTGCACTATGTTTTCTAACATAAATCCATATCCAAATATGTGAAAACACCTGCAAAACATAGTATAAATTGATTTCTAATGGGGAGATTTCCTTGGTCAAACCCCTAGTTGATATTTAAACCTTGAAAGAGATAAAATATACATAAAACCCTAGCCTTAACTATGTCTAAGACTAGGAAGTTTTAAAATGAGATGCAACCCTATTCTAATATGCAAGAATAAGATGCATAAATGGATTCAGAACAATGCAAGAATCATTTTAAGAACACTAAATCACATTAGAAATGAATCTAAATGACATGAAATCCTTCCTTAGGCTGAAGATAGAGAGAAAATGGAAGATGGAATGACTTTGAA
This sequence comes from Sequoia sempervirens, assembly GCA_007258455.2. Classification (NCBI taxonomy): domain Eukaryota; kingdom Viridiplantae; phylum Streptophyta; class Pinopsida; order Cupressales; family Cupressaceae; genus Sequoia; species Sequoia sempervirens. Next base: position 17,808 of record VDFB02335072.1, on the reverse strand, counting down.
AACAAGTCTTTAGGATTGACTTGATGGCTAGTTGCATCTCCTCAACCTAGATTTCTCTATGATTCTCCATAGGAATCCATGATCAACCTTTTGCAATGTAATATCTTGGAAAAAAAGTGAGCTTGAAGACTTGCAAAAACCCTAGATTGTTGCCCTAAAGCTTCAACTTTGTTGTAGAAAGACTAATGAATCTTCTTGTGAAAGATATTTGACTCTTGACTCTTGGATTTGCTTGTTTAAAATGACTTAATGTTGTGAAAAATGACCTAAAAACATATATTTATAGGCATCAACACCTAATTATTCATTATTTTAACTTCATAGGTCGACATCCATTAGGAATTTGAATTAAGTCAGTGATTTTCCCACTCAAAAGTGAAAAATACCTCAAAAGGGACTAAGTCGCCACCCTGGGAGACTTATTCCCACTAGGGTTTTTGAGGTGGGTTTTTTGGAATTTAGATGATTTGTTTATTGCTTATAGGGATTTGTATGATTTGTGAGTGGAATAGGCCTTAAATTCCAAAATAATGAGCATTAGGGGCCTATAAATGTAGTTTTTAAGGGGTGATTGATGCAAGGGTGTCTTAAATAGGACTAAATTAGACCACAGATTGTACTATCTCCAAAGGAGTACAATTTCTATGTCCACAACCTTTAATCTTCCTTTAATATAATTTTTTCTATATCCTCAACATATACAGCCAACAACAACTAGTAGATAACCAATTGACCAGTTGACATCAATGACAACACATTCATTCCTTTCTCTATTCTTGTAACAATCTCCCCTTTTGTCATTGATGGCAAAACATAATGTGAAAAACCATCAAAGACACTATACCAGTTCTGAATATACTTCTCAATATTTTTTGCTTCTCCCCCTCAGAATATCATCTTCCTTATTGCCTACTTTCTCTCATTAAGTTTCTTTTCTTTTCACATGTTTTCTCTCCCCCTTTGACATCAATGGAAAAGACAAAAGATATATATGTTAATTGAATCTTCCTTTGACATGAAAACAAAATAGTCTCAATGACAACACTTAAAACTAACTACTCCCCCTAAGAGGTAGCCACCAAAACATAAGTCCAAAAAGATAGAACCATGAATCCACCAGACTAATGCATCTCCAAATGCATCTTAGTTTATAAAAGGAGGGGCAAGAACCCCTAACTTCTCTCAGAGATACTCAAGATTATCTTTAGGAAGAGCCTTTGTAAATATATCAACAATCTGATCCTTTGTTAGAATATACTCAAGATTGATTTCCATTACCTTATCTCTCAAGAAATGATATCTGATAGATATATGCTTCGTCCTCGAGTGCATCACAAGATTCTTCGAAATGTTAACTACACTTGTATTATCATAGAAGATAGAAATGGGATCATCATATAGCACTGTGATATCTTTCAATGTTTGTTTCATCCATAGAACTTGTGTACAACAAGATACAGTAGCAATATACTCAACTTCAACAATAGACAAAGAGACTGAAACTTGCTTCTTACTTAACCATGCCACCAATCTACATCCAAGAAAGAATGCACCAGGTGTATTCTTTCTATCATCTACACATCCAACAAAATCCACATTTGTATATGCACTAAGTATAAATCCAGTATCTTTAGGATACCTTAATCCAAAATCTGGAGTGCCATTCAAATATCTAAATATTATTTTAACAGAAGCAACATGTGTTCCCTTTGGATCTTCTTGAAATTGAGCCACAAGATATACTACATGCATAATATCCAGTCTAGTAGCAGTCAAATATAGTAGTCCACCAATCATAGATCTTTATTTCTCTGATAAACCTTAGGTGAATCATCATCTTTACCCAATTTGCAACTAGTCACCATGGGAGTACTTACTAGTTTGGAACCATCCATCTGAAACTTCTTGAACATCTCTTTGACATACCTAGATTGTGAAATGGAAATTCCTTTGTTTGTTTGATTAATTGTAGCCAAAGAAAAAAATTAATCTCCCAAAACATAGACATTTCAGATTCTTTTTGCATCTTTTCTGCAAACATCTTGCAGATCTTTTCATTTCCTCCAAAGATAGTGTCATCAACATATACAACTAAAATCAATATTTTGTCATTTTCAATCTTAATGTACAAATTATTGTCTGTTGTACCTTTGGTAAATCCTTTCTGAATCAAATACCTATCTAACCTTGCATACCAAGCTTTAGGAGCTTGCTTGAATCCATATAAAGCTTTCTTCAATTTGCACAACATATTTAGTTGATTTGTTAATTGAAATCCTTCTGGTAATTCCGATTCAATAATCATTGACTAGTAGCCTCTTGACCTATTCTATTTTTCCTTTCAACAACTCCATTTTGCTAAGGAGTTCTCAGAGGAGATAGTTGTCTCTTTATTCCATGCACTTCAAAAAATATATTGAACTCATGGAGGTGAATTCTCCACCTCTATTAGATCTTAAGCATTTCATCTTCAAATTCACTTCATTTTCAACCATAGCCTTGAATGCCTTGAATCTATCAAATGCATCTTATTTCTCTCAAAGAAATGTAACCCATGTATATCTAGAATAATCAGAAATTAAAAGCATAAAGTACCTTTCACTAAGTAGAATTTTCACTCTCATAGTACCATAGATATTTGTATGAACTAAACCCAGTAGTCCAGTAGTAGATTGTTCATTTGATCTGTAATGATTTCTTGCTTGCTTCCCAAACTGACAATTCCTACAAATAGCATTGAAAGGATTTTTAATTCATGGTAAATATCTCATGGCCTGAACAAAACTAATCCTTTCCAAGTTATAAAAATTCATGTGACACATTCTCCTATTCCATAACCAACTATCATTTCTCTGAGTCATAAAACATCATCCATCAACACCCTTAAGTTGATAAATATTCCCTTTAGATTTCTTTCCTATAGCAATCAATGTTTCGGATCCTTTATGGATCTCAAATTTATCATCCTTAAACACATGATCATATCCTTTTTTGCACATCTGACTAACACTTAACAAATTATGCCTTAAACCATTAACATAGTAAACATCGTCAATATGACACTTTCCATCAAAACTTACTAAACCCATCCCATAGATTTAAAACCAGTATCATCTCCAAACATAACCAAGCCTCCATCATATTTCTCAAGTTTAACAAACTTACTCTTATCACCATTCATGTGATGTGAACAACCATTATCAACTACCCAAAAATTATTTTCTTTTTTAGCATGTAGGATAGAGATAACCATACCTTTATTTTTCTCCTCCTTTTTCAGAGGGCTTTCCTTTACCTGTTTTGTCTAAATTAGTATAAGTAGGTTCATCCTTAATCACCAAGAACAAGCATTCATTGTCATCTGGATCTTCATATTCCGAATCTTCATATGAAATACTAGCATTCTCATTCACATAGTAATCTTTGCTAATTTTCTTTCCTTTCTTTTCTTTCTCATATCTTTGTTTATTCCTTTTAGCTTTTTCTGGACACTTTGTAATATAATGACTTATTTCTCCACAACTAAATAATTTAAAAGGAAACTTACCTTCATACTTACCAGAGCCTTTCCACATTCTTCTTACAAAGTTAACTTCTATTTTATCAAAATTTTCTTCATCTAGATCTTCAACTTTTGTAGCTTTAAAAGGAGTCTCTGGTTTTCCTCCATTTATTAGACTCGGCTTCCTCATCTCATAAGATGTCAAAAATCCTAATAGTAGATCCTTAGTACAAGTATTATAATCTATTGTTTACTCAATAACACTCACATTCTCATTGTAAGCATTAGGGAGATTTTGAGAATATTCTTTACAATCCTGGATTCATCTACAGTAGCTCTAAGTGATCAGATTACAGCCACTACCTCATCCAATCTTTGTACATAAGCTTTAACATTTTCATCTTCAGACATATGTATAACATCAAACTGTGTTTCCAAATTTCTCATTTTTTCTTCTTTAACTCTTTCATCACCATCACGTGCTCTTTCTAAAGAATCCTAGACTTCCTTAGCTATCTTCAAATTCTAAACCTTAATCAAATTGAAATGTACCAGACTATTCTTCAAGATGAACTTCACCTTATTGTTTTCTGCATGTGCTTTGATCTCTTTAGGTGTACTCATACTATTACTAGGAGGAGTGTAAGGATTCTTGTAAGCTTTCTTCACATCATATCTACAATACACCAGATATTCTTGCATCAATACTTTCTAGATACCATAATTAGTTTCATGAAACCTCGGATAATCAATGATTATTTTACTATCCATCCTAGACCTTCCTTAAGCAGTTAAGCTCTTTTCCAAGGAACTAAGCTCTAATACGAATTTTTGAATAGGAGAATTTTTAGAGGGGGTGAATCAATTGTCACAAATTTTAACTTTTAATTCAATCACCAAAACTAATGTTTAAAACTGCTTAAATGATTGATCATCAAATTCCAATGCAAAAACTCAAGTCCAACACATAAACAAAATAACACTAGATTTACATGGAAAACACAATGAGGAAAAAACCATGGTGAGGATTAACTCACACTATAGAGAATATCAAAACCGGTTACAAAAGGTTCACTACCTGAAACAAGGCTCACTGTGTGAAAGAAGGACTCACTTTCCAATAGGGCTACAACTTGGAGGGATGACTGCCACAGAGATATAAAGAAGACAAAGAAGACTTGTTACAAAGAGAATACAATCCCAATGTAACAAAATATTCCACCACAGTCACTTGATCACCATACATGTATGATAGAGTTTTCCTTTTTCTCACTTTATCTGGTAACTCATTATTAAGCTTCACATTGATCTACCACACACATGTCACACACACTTTCTGAATGGCATCAAAGTCATGTCTACTCATTCACTTATCTTCCTTCTTTCTTTGTATATTTTTCATTACTAGCTCATCTTGTATTTATACTATCTCCAACCATGAAAAAGATACAAAGTTAGCCATCCAACTTGAAGTAGAAATTAGGTTGGCACCAAAACATCCTAGGGTAGAATTATAATGAGGAAGACCCAAACACATGCTTCACCAAGACCTAAAATAGATCCAACACACTGCATCAACTTCAAAGATAGGGCTTGACACACGGTTAGCCAAACTAGTGTAAAACACAGAAAAAAATTAAGCTCGAAACTTCCAAAAACCAAAAATATCTTTAGTGCAGTCATAACATCTTAACTCTAGAACCACAAGTCAAAATACTTCATCAAAGAGAAATCCAGACCAACAAATTTTCTCCCAGAGCTCAACTAGAATACAAAAAACATATTTCACAACTAGTGAACACAACTCAGACTTCACAACAAACCAATAGCCAAACATCTGGATATAGCAACCTTCAACAACCATGATCAACATATCTGAATTGCACAAACATAGGGGCAAATACCAAATCATTATCCAGAGCAACAACTGAATACCTGTAATCTTCCTTTAATTCAATTTTCTCAATATCCCCAACATATACATCCAACAATAACTAGTAGATATCTAGTTGACGAGTTGACATCAATGACAACACCTTCATTCCTTTCTCTATTATTGCAACATAACTCAGGGTATAATATGCATCCCTTGCACCAATAATAAAATACGATAAAAAAGTATAGCTTGTAATAACAATGACTTTCTAGGAGGTCAGTGAACACTAGAGGTATACTTCAGATGTGAGACACTTAAGTCTCTAACCAACCTACGTGTGGTCTATACACCCACATCAAAATTGACATGTTATTAGTGAATGAATTGTCACTTTTATTATTATATCTTAAATTCAACTCTATTCCCCAAGGTGCTCAAGGGCCAACAACACATAACTCTGGAAAGGTCACATTTGCATTTGTGACTTTCCTCTAAATCTTAGTGGTACAGATCCCTTGTGTGATTAGATTTATTCTAGGTATGTTTTTAACCCAAAAGAAATAAACGGAAACAAACACTAATTCATAAAAATGAAATTAGTGTGAGCAAATTGAAAAGATCACCAATCATTAAGCACAAAGACTTTGATAGTCAATGATCCATAGAGAAAATTATTAGACATGTATTATGATCATAATAAATGAATACAATGATGAGAGGACATACCATAGAAAGAATTCTCAAGTCACCTACACAACCCTAAGATTGGTATAGTATACATTATACTCAACTCACAACTCATAGATTGGAAGTCATTGCAAACATGAATAAATTTAGAAATAAAATGTTCATGTTCCCTTATTACACCACAGTGTACTTCGAGAAAAAATAGATCGCTACAAACTCATTCTCAATCAACATATATAAAAATAGATCTCCAAATCTTGGTAGTTACCAAAACGGTTGCCTAGTAGAGCAATAGTTTGTTACCAGCTAATCGCTCACCCTAGAAAACAACAAATGTAAGAACTTTAATGATCAAGAATAATCATAATTATATTTTCCCATTAATATGATCTTTGACAGTCATTCAAGCATTTCTTTCTCAAAATATTGCCCCATAATAGGTTATATTTGCAATTGATGTAGTTCCCAGGGGCCGAATTATGTGACAAATCCACATTAGCACATGCCCACATGCACAAACTATCAAGATGGAGAAACAACTTAGGAATTCAATAAATTATAATCACATCAACATTTAATTGATTGCATGTCATTTTCTTTTCAATTGCCAAGTCCTAATGAAATCCAACTCAGATATTCCTCCTTGATTTCTATAATTTTTTTGGAAATAACCACATTTTACCAACCAAATGAAATTCTTAAGATAGCAAGTGCACAAAGTGATGTTGCTTCAATGAATGACTTCATAGTGATCGAAGAAGTCAAGTGTAGTCCCTTCTTCAAGTTGGTGTCAGATCAATTGAAGGAGGTCTTCATTATCCAAAGAAAGGTGGAGGAAGAAATGTTATTTGATATCCTAGAAGAGAGATTCTTGAACCAAGTCCACATGCATAATGTTGATATTTTGGAGTGTTTCATCTACAACGTGATTCACACTTCTAGGTGGCATGATTGAGGAGTGAAAGTGATCAAACATTTGGTTTGACTGAAGTACATGCATACGATGAATGTGGCCATTAGAGGACTCGGCCAGTTCCCTAGAACTAGACTGATGGGAGACGTTATTTGCATTGCAACTGAAACCCTATTAAAACACAATGATATATTGAGAGGGGGGTGAATCAATAGGTATTAAAAAATTTAGTCCTTAAAATATTTTTGCATATTCAACCTTAAACTTAGATGTAAAAATTGAAACATGAATAGATATAATAAGTACAAGCACAAGAGAGTTCAACACATAACACTAGATATATGTGGAAAACCCAAGATGGGATAAACCATGGTGAGAAATGGTGTTAGGATCTACTATCCTAATCCAGCCTCACAAGCATCAAATTTTAGTTACAAGTTATAAGGACTACAACCCCAAGGAAGCTTCAAATCCCTATTTTAGAAGCAACAACTCCCTATTTTAGAAGCAACAACTTCAAGGATGCTACAACACCCTTATTTGAGCTACAACTTAGTGAAAATGGAGTCTACAACCTCTTATAGAATTACAAGTTCAAATATGCATATAAGTGGTTCTACATAAACTTGAGATGCATTGCATGCAATACATTGTTGCACTTAATGCAACTTACACTCTGTTGTTGTAGCTACACTCTTAGCAACACATGCCTCTATTATACACTCTCCTCTACTCTGCACTTCCTTCTCTATCATATTCTTAGTTGTACATCTCTCTGTTCAATGCTATGTGCACTAGTAGACTTCACTTCTTAATTGCAGACTCAACCACACATAAATACTTGATTGTCTTCCTTCTTTCCCAGCCTACAATCATTTTCTCGAGATCCACTACATCATCCAGATCAGCTCCTTCATCCTATTAGAATTTTATTCACTTACAAACCTCATCAGCGAGCTACCTCTACATCGATCCACACAACATTTATTTATGATACAAGGAATTTTCCTTTCTTCTCTCTGTCAAACGCTAAAATATGATTATGCATTTAATGCTCTCTTTTGATCCTTTGATCTGATTTTGATCTCAATCACTTTTGCAATATGTTCCATTGTATGAAGATCAAATCTTCAAGTTTGGTCATTGAGACAATTATACAAATTAATTCTATCTCTTGTGTCAGTTTTCAGTCATAACCCATGTTCACATGGACTAGACCATTGTAGATGTCTATTTTTGAATTTTGTTCGTCGATCTTCTCCTTTCGTGCCTTGACCCTACGATCCTCGTTTACAGACATGCCTTTAAATCCTGACCATTGGATAATCAGTCGATGAAATCACCATTGTCAATCTTGCATTATTCCCTTGACATGATCATGTATTGGTTTGTTGAAGATACATTCACTAAAGTCTCATCGAAGTTAACCTTTCTCTTGGATATGAATCACCTTCAATTACATGAGAAGAAAAATGGGACCATATGCCACACAATTCACAATGAGGATGTGAATTTCCTATCAAGAAATCGTTGGTCACCATACATCATTGTCCAACACCGTCACCTTCCTATTGGGTCCCACTTATTAATCTCCATGTATCGCTGCATTGAGGAGACATGCTTCAATTTCCTACTAAACTATCAATGTCTCACCATGGAATAAACTTAAGTTTTTTGAGGAGACATCCTTCAATGTCCTTCCAATACACCAAAGTCACATCAATGAGATAACCATCAGGCTATCAAAGAGACATTCAATCCACTCTGATCGATATGGTATTGTCACACCGATACCATTTGCTGCTATAAAAAAGTGGTTTTCACACCATCGTGTCACCACATGTTACCATCCAATATCGATTTCTTCCATGTGTCCTATCATTCACTCTCTAACAGTACCATCAATGCGTGTCAACCTTACTGGGTCCCACAGTCAACATCACCTTCACATCACCATGTTAGAGAGACATTAACAACACTTCCATACTCCTTATCGCTCCATCAAGGATACCTCTTCTAGACTCTCACTGATACATCAATGTATCACCAATAAGATAGCTATCGATTTGTCAAAGAGACATGGATGAAACTCTTCCCGACACCATATTGTCTCATCAATAAATCTCCATAGTGCCACCATCCCTATGTCAAAGAGACATACCCCATTCTCTCGCCGACCACAAACTGTCATGCCAACAAGAAGACATTGAACCATCGAAGAGACATCTCCCAATATCTCAACAATCATGCGTTGTCACTCCAATAAACTTCTCCTTACTCCTTATTGCTCCATCGGTAAGTTGCTAAAAAATTGAACTTCAAAACCTCTAGCGGAGGTTGTGAACTTTTGCAAACCCATGACATGCTGACATATATGATCATCGGGTCGTCGAAGAGACTTCCGCTTGACTTCTACCAACATTGAATTTTCTTGCTAATCTATTGGAGATGTATAACCTTGAAGCACTAGGCAGAGGGGCCGATCAACCTCATGAATTCAATGACATAAGTGATAACTTATGTGACAGGTTACTTGCTATTGACAACCAACACTAAAATAGAACTTTTTTGAATGCCATGACTATAATTTCTGCACATGTAGGGTTTAGTTGATAAACCCTAGACCAAGAGCATGAACAAATGAATGTTGACATCTCCATTTACATCAAGACCCACAAAATACCTTTCTGGAAAGCTCTCAAGAAACCTAGATCGAATCTACCATCAAATTCACTACTCTCACACTCATTCTTTTTCATCATCCCAATGATCTCCTTTTCCAGATTTCCCTTTTTGATATCAATGAAAACTATATTCCAATACTTTCCCCCTTTGGCATTGATTGCTACACCCTTAATATTGGTGTACATTGGGTTATGAATAGTCATCTTGTGGCTATCTTAACTCCTAATTAAGTCATGTTATCATTATTATATTATTATTTAGTTGGTTGGGTCAGCCTAGGTCTTATATAGGGGTGTCTAAGTCAGCCTAGGTGATATCCTAGGCATAAATAGGTATATATAGGAGGTTGTGAGTCTTATTTCATCATAAGATTGTGAAGTGTGTTCTCCTTAGAGGTATTTGGAGGTTTCCCCCCTCAAAGTGGCTTGTTATTCTCAGCTATTATCAAGTATTTGTAGCATATTTCATATCATATTCTTCTATTATGCAAGTTATTTCATAACAAGTGGTATCAGAGCTGAGGAATAAAAATCTGACTAAGTATCTCATCCAATGGAATAATTTACTAGTTGAAGATGCCACATTGGAGGATGAGGAGTTCATCTAAAAGAATCCAAACATGATTAGGATTGAGGATAATGCTTCTTTGAAGAAGGGGGGCATGCTACGCCCTTAATATTGGTGTACATTGGGTTATGAATAGTTGGCTTGTGGCTATCTTAACTCCTAATTAAGACATGTTATCATTATTATATTATTATTTAGTTCATTGGGTAACCCTAGGTGATATCCTAGGTATAAATAGATATATATAGGAGGTTGTGAGTCTTATTTCACCATGAGATTGTGAAGTGCGTTCTTATTAGAGATACTTGGAGGTTTTCCATCTCAAAGTGGCTTGTTATTCTCAACTATTATCAAGTATTTTCAACATATTTCATATCATATTCTTCTATTGTGCAAGTTATTTCATAACATTGATGGAAAAACTATAACTAATCAACCAGGTACCATTGAAGCTCTGCACCAATTTGATTATTCACACTATAACACAACAACTCCCCCTATGAAATACATGTCTTCTATTCTTAGGAAGCTTCTATTTTTCATCACAATTTCTCCTCTGACATTAATGGAAAAGGGTACACTCCCCCTGAGGAAATGCTCCAATTTTGAAAAACTTTGGAACCATCAATTGTTAGAAATTGTAAAACAATATTTTACATTATTTGATCACATTATTCTTAACCAGGATTAAAGAAGTGATCAATGAAGCTCCCCCTTGATAAATTCCTTATCACTAATGTTTAGTGATATGTGATGGGAGAAACTACTCCCAAATTTTGCCTCAAATATTCAAATTGTTGTGTAGGAAGTGGCTTTGTAAATATATCAGCCACTTGTTCCTTGGTAGGAACATACTCCATGTTGAGTTCCTTATCTACAACCTTTTCTTCGATGAAGTGATACTTGATTGATATGTGCTTTTTTTTGGAGTCCATCACTAGATTCTTTGAGATATTAATGGCACTTGAGTTGTCACAAAGAATCGAAATAGGCTCATTGTACTCTACCTTGATTTCCTTTAATGTCTGCTTGATCCAAAGGACCTAAGTGCAACACGTAGCTGCTACTACATATTATGCTGCTATAGTAAAAAGGGTGACATACTCTTGCTTTTTACTCATCCAAGAAACTAGTATATTTCCCAAAAAGAAAGCTCCTCCACTATTACTCTTTCTATCATCCACACTCCTTGCCCAATTTGCATCTATGTTGTTAAAGTGAAATATTTTCTTTTGGGGTACCATAAGCCATAGTCAATAGTGATTTTAATTTATCTAAATATGCTTTTCACTGCATTTACATTTGATTCTTTTGGTGTTTCTTGAAATATAGCTACCATACAAACCACTTGCATTATATCAGGCCTAGATGTAATTAGATATAGAAATTTTCCAATCATTGATCTACACAAAGTCTAATTTACATCAGGTGACTTATCTGATTTACTCAAATTGCAGCTAGTATTTATGGGAGTACTGACTGGTTTACAATCCTCCATGCCAAATTTTTTAAGAATTTCCTTTGCATACATGGTTTGTGATATAAATATACCTTTATTATTTTGTACAATTTTCAAACCAAGAAAAAATATGAATTATCCTAACATGGAAATTTCAAATTCCTCTTGCATGTGAGTCAAAAATATCTTACACATTTGATCATGGATACCACCAAACATAATGTCATCTATGTATACTACCACAACAATCATGTGCTCACCTTCAAATTTGAAATATAGATTGCTATCTGCACATCCTTTCTTGAATCCTTGTTATTGCAGGTACTGATCCAACCTTGAATACCAAGCCCTTGGGGCTTGCTTCAAACCATACAATGATTTTATCAATCTATAGACATAATCATCATCCTCTGATAGAGGAAAACCTTTTGGCTGCTCAATATATACTTCCTCTTCAAGGTTTCCATGTAGAAATGCAGATTTGACATCCATTTGATATAATTTAAATCCTTCATACAAAAAAAATGAAAGAAACATCCTAATAGCTTCTAATCTTGCAACTAGAGCAAATGTTTCTTCAAAATCAATACCTTCTAATTGCGCATATCCTTTGCATACTAACCTTTCTTTTTTCCTAACAACAACTCCATCTTCATTCAACTTATTTTTGAATACCCGTTTGGTGCCTATTACATTCTTGCTTGATGGTCTAGGAACCAATTCCCATGTTTTTTTTCTTTTCAATTTGATTGAGTTCCTCTTCCATTGCCTTTACCCAACTTTCTTCTTTACTGGATTCATCAAATATTTTTGGTTCAATCTGAGATAAGAGAGAAAAGTTCACTTGTTCCTTGTTCTTTGCTCTAGTCTGCACACCTTCATTCTTGTCACCAATTATCTGATCTGTTGGATGATCTTTTTGCACATATTTTACAGGAGCATGTTCAACCTCTTGCTCATTATATTCTTCATGTTCTTATTCTTCTTCTATTTCACCTATATCGTCATCATTTGATTCTCTTTCAAGATTGTTTCTGCTAGACTTGACTTGACTTTCATCAACCTTGGCATGTACACTCTACAATTTTATGCAATCTCTTGTTGTAACATTTATATACTTTTCTTTCATTGGAATACCCTAAAAAATATCCCTTCATCACATCTTGACTCAAAGCTTCCTAGATCTTCAACTTCTCTTTTGATATAGCATTTTTTTCCAAATACTCTAAAATGCTTGACTGATTTAGGCCTACTGAACTATAATTCATATGGTTTTCTATCACTATTAAATCTAATAAGAGCTTTGTTTTGAATGTATACAACAGTTTGTATTGCTTCTTTCCAAAATGTATCTATTAATTTTTCCTCATTCAACATGGCTCTATTCATCTCCTTCACAATCCTGTTTCTTCTCTCTACCACACCATTTTGCTATGGTGTTCTTGGGGCTGAATACTGGAATTTGATTCCATGATCTTTACAATATCCCATGAATTCACTTGACATAAATTCTCCTCCTCTATCTAATTTGAGACATTTGATTCTTCTCCTAGTCTCATTTTCTACAAGCTTCTTATAGATTTTAAAATTTTCAAATGCTTCGGTTTTATCCTTCAAAAATTTGACCCGTGCCATTCTGGTATAATCATCAATCAACAACATGAAATATCTTTCCCCTTTAAACTCCCTTGTTCTCATTGGACGACATAGATCGGTATGAATTATCTCCAAGGGTTTTGTTGTTGAATAATCCTTTGTAGGAAACTTAAACTTCATTTTCTTTCCTTGCTAACATCCTTGGTTGATGATATTATCAAGCTTTGCAATCTTAGGCATATTTCTAACTAATCCTTTTGAATTTATCTTTACCAAATTGTCAAAGTTTACATGTCCTAGTCTTTTATGCCATAGCCAATCTCATCTACTTGGCTAATTAGACATGTTTTGCCTTCCACTTCGCATAGATTATAGAGATTACTATCAGTCCTTATCCCTTGAGCAATTGTTAAATCATTCATTCTAGAATGAATTCAATTCTTAATGATGGACCACTTGAATTCATTCTACTTCTACATTGAGTAGCCATATGACCAAAATTATTGCAAAAAAAATAGTAACCATTGAATCTTTGAGCATTAGGTTGTGTTACCAGATACCTTCCAACTTTGTTCATTTGATTTCTTTGCCTAAACCTCCTAGATCCAAAACCTTCTCCTTTCTCATATCCGAGACCTCACTTGTCACTTCCATCCTCTGACTTTCAATCAGTTCATCAATCCTGGTTGAGCTAATCTTCAACTTCTCCTTCAATTCATTTGCAATAGAAGGTTCATCTCTGAGATCAACAATCTTCTTTTCAATCTCTTCTTCATTAGTTTTGGATTGTTCCAATTCAAGCTCCAACTAATTGAATCCATTATTAATTTGACTGCATTCTTCATATTTTTCTTTCAAGGACTAAGTAAGCTTCTCTTCATTCTTCTTTTTGTCTTCAATTTCCTTTGTCATCCTCATCACAATAGATTCCATCTCATGCTTTAGGACAACATTTTCTACAGTGAACTTTTCACATTCTTCTATCTATTCCTTCAAGGCTTGACTTAGGTGTTGATCTTCCATGATTTTACTTTCTTTCCTGCTTAAGTTGATCACATAGCTCCTTTCTCTTTTCCCTTGACTCATTGATTTTGTATTTCAATGATTGAATTAATTTCTCAACATTGATGAGGCTTGCCTGAAACTACCAAACTTCAGATTTGGACTGATCAAGATCATCTAGTGCCACCAAAAGTTGTTGTTGAAGATTGCTTGAATCTATTGAATCACTTTCCCAGATCTTCCCCAAGCTTTTAAACTTCTTTTGAGGAACTAGGCTCTGATACCAGTTGTTGGAATCAATGAACACTGAGAGGGGGGTGAGTCATTTTTTTGCAATTTTAAACTTTATTAATATGATCTTTAAAGCACTTATAACATTCAACCAAAATAAAGATGCATGAACATAAAACAAGCAACCATAACACAAGGATTTTTACATGGGAAACTTGTTAGGGGGGAAACCACGGTGGAGGTCAATCCACAATATTATCTGGGTAATGAAATAATGTTTTACAAAGGGAATGCAAATGCATTCAGGCACATTGCCTAGAACTCACTACTCAAATACAAAAGAAGACTCACTTTCTTACAAAAATATTTGGAATACATCCACAAGATTTGAACTAAGAGAATAACATCTACTAATTTCTGATTATAGTTCCGATTAAGTACATTAATCACTTTCTTGACCTTCTATCTGATTTTTCTCTTTTGTTGTGTCTGCTTTAATTTGGTTCACAAATCCTTTATTGCACAAGTGAAACTGTGCATAATCACTCTACAATCCTTCTGACTTTCGTATCACACATAAACACACTTCGTACATACATCCAAATGATATAAATGATCTCTTATATATATCCGCAACTAAATATTAAATCAACTGCATGTCGACTTCAATAAAGCATAAAATATTTACAAATTTTCAGCTCAATCCACAAATAATTTTCAATGTGCACCAATGAAATTCGGCCACAACATAGTGAGGACCCAAACCAATATCCTGGAACACAAAAAAACTTAAACAATTACCCCTCAAATATCTGCAACACACTACATTCACTTAGTCAGTCTTCTTGCATTGTTAAACTAAAAAATAAATCAACTAGATCTTCTAACTTGCACACAAATTGATACGAGGCTCTAAGATTCAAAGATAACATAGATCATACATAAAAAAAACATCCCTGAGATCCACAACTCAAAATGATAACATAAAATTTGCATATGAATCGATGACCACAATTATGTTGGATGCTTTTTTCTAGCTTGACAGATAATCGTTGATCTTCAATCAAACTTTCGGTATGATCAAATGTTGACGTGCGGATCAAATCACTGACCAGGGTTTCCATAAATGAGAACACCATATGCAATGTGCAGTGTCTCTTTCCAAAAAAACTATCATTGTCTGCTCTCTTAGTATTTTGCTTCTTCTTTGGCTGATCAAGAATCAACTAGTTAACTTTCTTGCCTTTAATTGGTTCCTTCTCTTTAACAAATTTCTCAATTGTAGTTAACTTTTGTTCATCGTCAGAGGCTTCTCCTTTGTTATATTTTTTAGCATTCAGGATTGATTTTAATTTAGCTCTGAATATTTCATAGATCTTTGCAGAAGCTTCAATAAATGAATTTTTTCCTTTTGCAAGTCCCAAGCCTAATTTCTCTTCATTAGCTAGATTGTGGGTACTTAGCAGTTCATCTAGAATATTAGTACCACCTTTTAACTTCAAACCTTTATTGATCTACTCATTAGCTTTCTCCAATTATTTTCTTAAGGAAACTATTTCTTCCTCAAGTTTAAAGCATCTATCCATCTCTAATTATAATTTAGATTTCATAACATCTTCAACTCTATTGAGTTCTTCTACATCAACTTTCAGACCAACTATCACCTTATTAGATTCCTCAAGTTCTTGAGTTACTCTGTCAATCTGATTTTGAGCATTCTTTTTTAGTTTCTTGTTTTCCTTCTTAAGATCATCATATTTATCTCTTAACTCATCAAGGTCTTTAAGAGCACTGATTAATTCTCCTTCAAGATCAACAATTGCCTCCTCTTCTTCAAGTGAATCTTCAAAATGTGCATCTTCTTGATCCTTAGTTTCTTTAGCCATAAATAGAAAATCTCATCTATCTTCTCTCATTACATGAGAATGATCTTGATCCTTTTCTAAACTATCACTAGAATCATATGCTTCACATTCTTCATTAATGTATAGACTCTTCTTCTTCTTTCCAAAGTTCGTTCTTTTTGGATAAACCGTTTTCTTCTTTTTGCTATCTTCTTCTTGCTTAGAACTATCTTCTTTACCATATGGAAACTTTGAAGCAAAATGACCTATTCTGCCACAATTAAAACACTTGAAAGAGAGCTCACCTTTATAATTTCTAGATCCTCTCCTTTGCCTTCTTATGAAGTTTGCTTCTTTCTCGTCGGTTTCTTCATGATTAGGTGCAATAATAGTAGCTTTGTCTTTCTTATTAGATTCATCTTTTTCTTTCTTGACAATCTTAAATGTAGCTTCCCTCCTAGATGATTCAAAACTTGGAATTCTCATCTCATATGCAGTAATTATTCCATGCACCTCATCAAGAGTAAGTTTATAAATTTCTCTTCCTTCTTCAATAGCGAAAATCTTAGCTGTTGGAAAAAAAAGGACAAACAACTGAGAGGGGGGGTGAATCAGTTGTCACAAAATATTTAAAATTTTCAAACTTAACTTTAAAGTTGGATCTGATGAATGAACAATAAACCAAAAAAAATCAACACATCAGAAACATAAAGAACACCAAGATTTTTTTTATGTGGAAACCCTTTTAGGGGAAAAACCATGGTGGATGTTAGTCCACAATATTATACCCTGTTAAAAGTATAAAGAAGAATAATGGTAATGCACATGCATTCAGGAACACAACCTAGAGCTCACTACTCAAATAAAAGATGGATCACTACCCCAAAGAAGACACACTATCTTACAAAAGTTGGGATTAGATCCGTAGGGTATGAACTAAGAAAATAACTTCTACAAAAGCCTAATTATAGTTATGGTTAAGCATAAAAACATTCCTTCACACTTCACTCAAACTTCTTCACACTCTGCTCTACAATCAAATGATTTGATTACTATTTGCACACTTTCTCTTCTCTACTACTTATTCACTTCCAAACTTCACACAAACAATTGCTCTTATATATTTGCAACATGGTATTACATCAACAACTACTTGGCCAAAATAAAGTATAAAATATAAAACATATACACAATGTCGGCCCAAATTTACAAGTAAATTTTCAATGCGAATCAAACACCATTGGAAAATATTATGTTGTGGCCCAAAAAAACATCCTTGAGCATGCCAAACATTCAAATTTTAATGCCCAAGGATCCATAATACATTACAGCCACCATGTCAACCAAGAATATAAAAACCCAAACACACAAGAGAAAAATCACTGGCCATGAGCACACTGATCAACACGGACATGCAACAAAGATAGATAATGATCTAGAAGCATC